>MCJB01001713.1:6017-17502 GCA_002018475.1 Nicotiana obtusifolia
TAGACATAGGGTCTACATTCCGTAGTTATCTTTTCCAACATAGGGTCTGCATTCCCTAGTTTTTGTTATTTTAGACATTGGGTCTTCACTCCTTAGTCTCTTTTTCCAACATAGGGTCTCCATTCCTTAGTTGATACTATTTAAGACATAGGGTCTTCACTGCCTAGTCCAATTTTCCAACATAGGGTTTCCACTCCCTAGTTGATGTCATTTTAAACATAGGGTCTCCTCTCCTTGGGTCTCCACTCCCTATTCTCCTTTTCCAAAATAGGATCTCCACTCCTTTGTTGATGTTATTTTAGACATGGGTTCTCCACTCCCTTGTTGTTTTTATTTTAGACATAGGGTCTCTTCTCCCTTGTCTTGTTTTCCAACATAGGGTCTTCAGTCCCTAGTTAATATTATTTTAGACATAGGGTCTACATTCCGTAGTTATCTTTTCCAACATAGGGTCTGCATTCCCTAGTTTTTGTTATTTTAGACATTGGGTCTTCACTCCTTACGCACACACAAGTATACGTGATCGACAAGTAATATAGGACAATGCGTCTGGATTATCGTACCCAAGGGACTTAAGTTTAACTACTTTAGAACAACTAATATTGTTATTTAATCAAGCAAAGATCAAGTTTAGTATATAGTTTATTCTAGATTGTAATTCTAATGTAAATCTAGGAATTGCAAAGAACAAATATGTATTTTGTAATCAATAAAACAAAGATTCCAGGATTGTGATTTTATGCCCAATCCTATTGCGTTCTAATTGACTTATCGTTCGTGTAGTTAATGTAAGATTGCTAATTAATCGATAATGATACTCATAGCCTTCTTCCGAAGTACTATTCGCCTATTCCTAACAAGATTAATGCCTATATTCCTATGGAATTAATCTATTAAGAATGCATGAAGAACACGATTTATATAATTAAGCATGGTGATTAAATATATTCCTATATTAACCACGAATCCGCTCTTTTGAATAAAGTTAAGAACATGCTCTCTTCAATTCTTATTCTAATCTAAACTTACTTTTCCCAAACATAGCATAGATAATTGATAGAACTTAATTGATGGCCAAGGCAATTAAGCAATTTAGCATAGAATCGAAGAAACAATCTTATCCACATTAACTATTAAAACGAATTCCTCAAGTTAGAAACACAATATTCATGGCTAATCACAACCCCAGAACAAGGGGTGATTAGCCACTCATGTTCAACAAAATCAAATAACTAAATAAGAAAACTAAAATAGAGATACTATTTTGCTTGATGAAGTGAGAATTTCTTGTTGTTGTTGATGTTCCTCGCTTCCTTTTGCTCCCAAAATCACGTTATTCTCCTTCACAATGGGTTTAGGGATGTTTATATAGGAGTTGGGAAGGTTTTGGGTCGGTTTAGGGTCTTCTAGGCATAAAAGGAAACAAGTTCCCGTAACCAGTCCCCTGGGGGGCGCTGGGCGCTGTCCAGGGGACTGGAGGCAGTGGCTTTTTCTTTGCTTCTGTCTCCAGCGCCACAGGCAGCGCTGGGCGCTGGCCTGTGGCCTGGTTCCCTCTTTTGTGCTTCTTTCTTCTTGTTTTGGCTTGCTTTCTCCCCCGATTTCGTCCCCGATTGTTTTAATCTTATTCCTACACATAAAACACATTATATTAACATGAATCGATATGATTTAACATCCAAATCCAAACAATCAAGAGTTAAAATATGGGATAAGTTACATTAATTTAGCACTCTTCTACCCATTATCAGTCATCGCTCCCTAGTTGATGTTATTTTATACATAGGGTCTCTGCTCCCTAGTTGATTTTATTTTAGACATAGGGTCTCCACACCCTAGCTTCCTTTTACAACATAGGGTCTCTACTCCCTAGGTTATGTTATTTTAGACAAAGGGTCTCCACTCCCTTGTCTCCTTTTGCTACATACGGTCTCCATTCCCTGGTTGATTTTTTTTTTAGACACAGGGTCTCCACTCCCTAGTTGATGTTATTTTAGACATAACGTCTCCACCCCCTAGTCTCGTTTTCTAATATAGGGTCTGCACTCCCTTGTTGATGTTATTTTAGACATATGGTCTTACTCCCTCGTCTCCTTTTCCAACATAGGGTCTCCACTCCCTAGTTCATGTTATTTTAGACATAGGGTGTCTACTCTCTAGTCTCTTATTCAACCATAGGGTCTGTAGTCCATAGTTGAGGTTATTCTAGAAATAAGACCTAGTTGATGTTACTTTAGACATAGGATTTCCACTCCCTAGTCTCTTTTCCTGCATAAGGTCGCTACTCCTTAGTCGATGTTATTTTAGACATAGGGTCACCTTTCCTTAATCTCTTTTTCCAACATAGGGTCTCCATTCCTTAGTTAATACTATTTTAGACATAGGGTCTTCACTCCCTAATCCTCTTTTCCAACATAGGGTCTCCACTCCCTAATTGATGTCATTTTATACATAGGGTCTCCACTCCCTAGTTAATGTTCTTTTAGACATAGGGTCTCCACTCCCTAGACTCCTTGTTAAACATAGAGTCTCTATTCCCTAGTTGATGTTATTTTAGACATAGGGTGTCCACTTCCTAGTCTCCTTTTCAAACATAGGGTCTCCACTCCCAGGTTATGTTATTTTAGACATAGGGTCTCCACTCCTTAGTCTCCTTTTCCAACATGGGGTCTCTACTCCCTAGTTGATTTATATTTTAGACATAGGGTCTCCACTCCCTTGTCTCCTTTTGCAACATAAGGTCTTCGTTCCCAAGTTGATGTTATTTTTGATACAGGGTCTTCACTCCCTAGTCTTCTTCTCCAACTTGGGTCTCCATTCCCTAGTTCATGTAATATTAGACATTGCGTCTCCACTCCCTAGTCTGTTCTCCAATATTGGGTCTCCACTCCCTTGCTGATGTTATTTTAGACATAGGGTCTACACTGCCTAGTTTCCTTTTACAACATAGGGTCTCTACTCTCTAGTTGATATTATTTTATACATAGGGTCTCCACTCTCTTGCCTTCTTTTGCTACATACGGTCTTTATTCCCTAGTTGATTTTTTTTAGACATAGGGTCTCCACTCCCTAGTCTCCTTTTCCAACACAGGGTCTCCACTCCCTAGTTCATTTTATTTTAGACACAGGGTGTCTACTCCCTAGTCTCTTATTTCAACATAGGGTCTGTACTCCATAGTTGAGGTTATTCTAGAAATAGGGTCTCCACTCCCTAGTTGATGTTACTTTAGACATAAGATTTCCACTCCCTAGTCTCTTTTCCTTCATAGGGTCTCTACTCCTTAGTTGATGTTATTTTAGACATAAGGTCTCCTTTCCTTAGTCTCTTTTTCCAACATAGGGTCTCCATTCCATAGTTGATACTATTTTAGACATAGGGTCTTCACTGCCTAGTCCACTTTTCCAACATAGGGTTTCCACTCCCTAGTTGATGTCATTTTAGACATAGGGTCTCCATTCCCTAGTCTCATGTTCCAACATAGGATCTCCACTCCCTAGTTGATGTTATTTTAGAAATTGAGTCTCCTCTCCTAGGGTCTCCATTCCCTAGTCTCCTTTTCCAGCATAGGATCTCCACTCCTTAGTTGATGTTATTTTATACTTGGTTTCTCCACTCCCTTGTTGATTTTATTTTAGACATAGGGTCTCCACTCCATTGTCTTGTTTTCAACCATAGGGTCTCCAGTCCATAGTTAATATTATTTTAGACATAGGGTCTACACTCCGTAGTTCTCTTTTCCAATATAGGGTCTGCACTCCCTAGTTTTTGATATTTTAGACATTGGGTCTTCACTCCTTAGTCTCTTTTTCCAACATAGGGTCATTGCTCCCTAGTTGATGTTATTTTATACATAGGGTCTCCGCTCCCTAGTTGATTTTATTTTAGACATAGGGTCTCCACTCCCTAGCTTCGTTTTACAACATAGGGTCTCTACTCCCTAGGTTATGTTATTTTAGACAAAGGGTCTCCACTCCCTTGTCTCCTTTTGCTACATACGGTCTCTATTCCCTGGTTGATTTTTTTTTAGACATAGGGTCTCCACTCCCTAGTTGATGTTATTTTAGACATAGGGTCTCCAGCCCCTAGTCTCCTTTTCCAATATAGGGTCTGCACTCCCTGGTTGATGTTATTTTAGACATATGGTCTTACTCCCTCGTCTCCTTATCCAACATAGGGTCTCCACTCACTAGTTAATGTTATTTTAGAGATAGTGTCTCCACTCTCTAGTTGATGTTATTTTAGACATAAATTCTCCACTCCCTAGTCTCCTTGTTAAACATAGAGTCTCTACTCCCTAGTAAATGTTATTTTAGACATAGGGTCTCCATTCCCTAGTCTCCTTTTCAAATTTAGAGTCTCCACTCCCTAGGTTATGTTATTTTAGACATAGGGTCTCTACTCCTTAGTCTCCTTTTCCAACATGGGGTCTCTACTCACTAGTTGATTTATATTTTAGACATAGGGTCTCCACTCCCTAGTCTTCTTCTCCAACATTGGGTTTGCATTCCCTAGTTCATGTAATATTAGACATTGCGTCTCCACTCCCTAGTCTATTCTCCAATATTGGGTTTCCACTCCCTTACTGATGTTATTTTAGACATAGGGTCTACACTCCCTAGTTTTGTTTTACAACATAGGGTCTCTACTCCCTAGTTGATGTTATTTTATACATAGGGTCTCCACTCCCTTGCCTTCTTTAGCTACATACGGTCTCCATTTCCTAGTTGATTTTTTTTAGACATAGGATCTCCACTCCCTAGTCTCCTTTTCCAACACAGGGTCTCCACTCCCTAGTTCATGTTATTTTAGACATAGGGTGTCTACTCTCTAGTTGATGTTACTTTAGACATAGGATTTTCACTCCCTAGTCTCTTTTCCTGCATAAGGTCTCTATTCCTTAGTCGATGTTATTTTAGACATAGGGTCACCTTTCCTTAATCTCTTTTTCCAACATAGGGTCTCTATTCCTTAGTTGATACTATTTTAGACATAGGGTCTTCACTCCCTAATCCTCTTTTCCAACATAGGGTCTCCACTCCCTAGTTGATGTCATTTTATACATAGGGTCTCCATTCCCTAGTCTCATGTTCCAACATAGGGTCTCCACTCCCTAGTTAATGTTCTTTTAGACATAGGGTCTTCACTCCCTAGTTGATGTTATTTTAGACATAGAGTCTCCACTCCCTAGTCTCCTTGTTAAACATAGAGTCTCTACTCCCTAGTTGATGTTATTTTAGACATAGGGTGTCCACTTCCTAGTCTCCTTTTCAAACTTAGGGTCTCCACTCCCGGGTTATGTTATTTTAGACATAGGGTCTCCACTCCTTAGTCTCCTTTTCCAACATGGGGTCTCTACTCCCTAGTTGATTTATCTTTTAGACATAGGGTCTCCACTCCCTAGTCTCCTTTTGCAACATAAGGTCTTCGTTCCCTAGTTGATGTTATTTTTGACACAGGGTCTTCACTCCCTAGTCTTCTTCTCCAACTTGGGTCTCCATTCCTTAGTTCATGTAATATTAGACATTGTCTCTCCACTCCCTAGTCTGTTCTCCAATATTGGGTCTCCACTCCCTTGCTGATGTTATTTTAGACATAGGGTCTACACAGCCTAGTTTCCTTTTACAACATAGGGTCTCTACTCTCTAGTTGATATTATTTTATACATAGGGTCTCCACTCTCTTGCCTTCTTTTGCTACACACGGTCTCCATTCCCTAATTGATTTTTTTAGACATAGGGTCTCCACTCCCTAGTCTCCTTTTCCAACACAGGGTCTCCACTCCCTAGTTCATTTTATTATAGACATAGGGTGTCTACTCCCTAGTCTCTTATTTCAACATAGGGTCTGTACTCCATAGTTGAGGTTATTCTAGAAATAGGGTCTCCACTCCCTAGTTGATGTTACTTTAGACATAAGATTTCCACTCCCTAGTCTTTTTTCCTTCATAGGGTCTCTACTCCTTAGTTGATGTTATTTTAGATATAGGGTCTCCTTTCCTTAGTCTCTTTTTCCAACATAGAGTCTCCATTCCATAGTTGATACTATTTTAGACATAGGGTCTTCACTGCCTAGTCCACTTTTCCAACATAGGGTTTCCACTCCCTAGTTGATGTCATTTTAGACAAAGGGTCTCCATTCCCTAGTCTCATGTTCCAACATAGGGTCTCCACTCCCTAGTTGATGTTATTTTAGAAATTGAGTCTCCTCTGCTAGGGTCTCCATTCCCTGGTCTCCTTTTCCAGCATAGGATCTCCACTCCTTAGTTGATGTTATTTTATACATGGTTTGTCCACTCCCTTGTTGATTTTATTTTAGACATAGGGTCTCCACTCCCTTGTCTTATTTTCCAACATAGGGTCTCCAGTCCATAGTTAATATTATTTTAGACATAGGGTCTACACTCCGTAGTTCTCTTTTCCAACATAGGGTCTGCACTCCCTAGTTTTTGTTATTTTAGACATTGGGTCTTCATTCTTTAGTCTCTTTTTCAAACATAGAGCCATCGCTCCCCAGTTGATGTTATTATATACGTAGGGTCTCCGCTCCCTAGTTGATTTTATTTTAGACATAGGGTCTCTACTCCCTAGTTTCCTTTTACAACTTATGGTCTCTACTCCCTAGTTGATGTTATTTTAGACATTGAGTCTCCTCTCCTAGGGTCTCCACTCCCTAGTCACCTTTTCAAACATAGGATCTCTACTCCTTAGTTGATGTTATTTTAGACATCGGTTCTCCACTCCCTTTTTGATTTTATTTTAGACATAGGGTCTCCACTCCCTTGTCTTGTTTTCCAACATAGGGTCTACAGTCCCTAGTTAATATTATTTTAGACATAGGGTCTACACTCCGTAGTTCCCTTTTCCAACATAGGGTCTGCACTCCCTAGTTTTTGTTATTTTAGACATTGGGTCTTCGCTCTTTAGTATCTCTTTAGTATCTTTTTCCAACATAGAGCCATCGCTCCCTACTCCCTAGTTTTCTTTTACAACATAGGCTCTCTACTCCCTAGTTGATGTGCATAGGGTCTCTACTCCCTAGTTTTCTTTTACAACATAGGCTCTCTACTCCCTAGTTGATGTTATTTTAGACATAGGGTCTCCACTCCCTTATCTCCTTTTCCTACATACGGTCTTCATTCCCTAGTCGAATTGTTTTTTTAGACATAGGATCTCTACTCCCTAGTCTCCTTTTCCAACACAGGGTCTCCAGTCCCTAGTTGATATTTTTTTAGACGTATGGTCTCCACTCCCTTGTTGATGTTATTTAAGACATATGGTCTTACTCCCTCGTCTCCTTTTCCAACATAGGCTCTCCACTCCCCTGTTAATGTTATTTTAGACATAGGGTCTCCACTCCCTAGTTGATGTTATTTTAGACATAAAGTCTCCACTTCCTAGTTTCCTTGTTAAACATAAGGTCTCTACTTCCTAGTTGATGTTATTTTAGACATAGGGTTTCCACTCCCTAGTCTCCTTTTATAACTTAAGGTCTTCTCTCCCTAGGTTATGTTATTTTAGACAAAGGGTCTCCACTCCTTAGTCTCCTTTTCCAACATGGGGTCTTTACGCCCTATTTGATTTATATTTTAGACATCGGGTCTCCACTCCCTAGTCTCCTTTTGCAACATAAGGTCTCCATTCCCTAGTTGATGTTATTTTTGACATAGGGTCTTCACTCCCTAGTTTTCTTCTCCAACATAGGGTCTCCATTCCCTAGTTCATCTAATATTAGACACCCCAGTCTGTTATCCAACATTGGGTCTCCACTCCCTTGCTGATGTTATTTTAGACATAGGTTCTCCACTCCCTAGTCTCCTTATCCAACATAGGGTCTACACTCCTTAGTTGATGTTATTTTAGACATAAGGTCTCAACTCCCTAGTCTCCTTTTCCAACACAGGGTCTCCACTCTCTAGTTGATGTTATTTTAGACATAGTGTATCCATCCCCTAGTCTCCTTTTCCAATATAGGGTGTCCACTCCCTTGTTGATGTTATTTAAGACATAGGGTCTTACTCCCTCCTCTTCTTTTCTAACATTGGGTCTCCACTCCGTAGTTAATGTTATTTTAGACATAGGGTCTCCACTCCTTACTTGATGTTATTTTAGACATACAGTCTCCACTCCCTAGTCTCTTTGTTAAAAATAGAGTTTCTACTCCGTAGTTGATGTTATTTTAGACATAGGGTCTCCACTCCCTAGTCTCCTTTTCGAACATAGGGTCTTCATTCCCTAGGTTATGTTATTTTAGACATAGGGTCTCCACTCCTTAGTCTTCTTTTCCAACATGGGGTCTCTACTCCCTAGTTGATTTATATTTTAGACATAGGGTCTCTACTCCCTAATCTCCTTTTGTAATATAAGGTCTCCATTCCCTAGTTGATGTTATTTTTGACACAGGGTCTTCACTCCCTTGTCTTCTTTTCCAACATAGGGTCTCCATTCCCTAGTTCATGTAATATTAGACATTGCGTCTCCACTCCCTAGTTTTCTTTTCCAACATAGGGTCTCCACTCCCAAATTGATTTATTTCAGACATAGGATATCAATTCCCTGGTCTCTTTTTCAACATAGGGTCTATACTCCCTAGTTGATGTTATTTTAGACATACGGTCTCCACTCCCTAGTCTTCTTTTCCAACATAGTGTCTCCAATCCCTAGTTGATGTTATTTTAAACATATGGTCTCCACTCTCTTGTTGATTTAATTTTACAAATAGGGTCTCCACTCCCTTGTCTATTTTCCAACATAGGGTCTCCACTCCCCAGTTAATATTATTTTAGACATAGGGTCTACACTCCGTAGTTTTCTTTTCCAACACAGGGCCATCACTCCCTAGTTGATGTTATTTTATACATAGGGTTTCCACTCCCTAGTTGATTTTATTTTAGACATAGGAACTCCACTCCCTAGTTTCCATTTAAAACATCGGGTCTCTACTCCCTAGTTGATGTTATTTTAGATAAGGAGTCTCCACTCCCTTGTCTCCTTTTGCTACATACGGTCTCCATTCCCTTGTTGATTTTATTTTAGACATAGTGTCTCCACTCCCTAGTCTCCTTTTCCAACACAGGGTCTCCACTCCCTAGTTGATGTTATTTTAGTCATAGGGTCTCCACCCCCTAGTTTACTTTTCCAATATAGGGTCTCCACTCCCTTGTTGATGTTATTTAAGACATAGGGTCTTACTCCCTCGTCTCCTTTTCCAACATAGGGTCTCCACTCCCTAGTTAATGTTATTTTAGGCATAGGGTCTCCACTCCCTAATTGACGTTATTTTAGACATAGAGTCTCCACTCCCTAGTCTCCTTGTTAAACATAGAGTCTCTACTCCCTAGTTGATGTTATTTTAGACATAGGGTCTCCACTCCCTAGTCTCCTTTTCCAACAAAGGGTCTCCACTCCCTAGGTTATGTTATTTTGGACACAGGGTCTGCAACTCCTTAGTCTCCTTTTCCAACATGGGGACTCTACTCCCTAGTTGATTCATATTTTAGACATAGGGTCTCCACTCCCTAGTCTCCTTTTGCAACATAAGGTCTCCATTCCCTAGTACATGTAATATTAGACATTGCGTCTCCACTCTCTAGTCTGTTCTCCAACATTGGGTCTCCACTCCCTGGCTGATGTTATTTTACACATAGAGTGTACACTCTCTAGTTTTCTTTTCCAACATAAAGTCTCCACTGCCTAGTTGATTTATTTTAGACATAGGATCTCCATTCCTTAGTGTCTTTTCCAGCATAGGGTTTATACTCCCTAGTTGATGTTATTTTAGAGATACGGTCTCCACTCCCTAGTCTTCTTTTCCAACATAGGGTCTCCAATACCTAGTTGATATAATTTTAGATATAGGGTCTCCACCCCCAAGTCTCCTTTTCCAATATAGGGTCTCCACTCCCTTGTTGATGTTATTTAAGACATAGGGTCTTACTCCCTCGTCTCCTTTTCCAACATAGAGTCTCCACTCCCTAGTTAATGTTATTTTAGACATAGGGTCTCCACTCCCTAGTTATTGTTATTTTAGACATAGAGTCTCCACTCCCTAGTCTCCTTGTTAAACAGAGAGTCTCTACTCCCTAGTTGATGTTATTTTAGATATAGGGTCTCCACTCCCCAGTCTCCTTTTCCAATATAGGGTCTCCACTCCCTAGGTTATATTATTTTAGACATGGGGTCTGCACTCCTTAGTTTCCTTTTCCAACATGGGATCTCTATTCCCTAGTTGATTTATATTTTAGACATAGGGTCTCCACTTCCTTGTCTCCTTTTCCAGAATAGGGTCTCCATTTCCTAGGTTATGTTATTTTAAACATAGGGTGTCCACTCCTTAGTCTCCTTTTCCAACATGGGGTCTCTATTCCCTAGTTGATTAATATTTTAGACATAGGGTCTCCACTTCCTAGTCTCCTTTTGCAACATAAGGTCTTTATTCCCTAGTTGATGTTATTTTTGATAGAGGGTCTTCACTCCCTAGACTTCTTCTCCAACATAGGGTCTCCATTCCCTAGTTCATGTAATATTAGACATTGCGTCTCCACTCCCTAGTCTGTTCTCCAACATTGGGTTTCCACTCCCTTGCTGATGCTATTTTAGACATAGAGTCTACACTCCCTAGTTTTCTTTTCCAACATAGAGTCTCCATTCCCTAGTTTATTTATTTTAGACGTAGGATCTTCATTTCTTAGTCTCTTTTCCAACATAGGGTCTATACTCCCTTGTGAATGTTATTTTCGACATACGGTCTCCACTCCCTAGTGTCCTTTTCCAACATAGGGTCTCCACTCCCTAGTTGATGTTATTTTAGACATAGGGTCTCCACCCCCAAGTCTCGTTTTCCAATATAGGGTCTCCACTCCTTTGTTGATGTTATTTAAGACATTGGGTCTTACTCCCTCGTCTCCTTTTCCAACATAGAGTCTGCACTCCCTAGTTAATGTTATTTTAGACATAGGGTCTCCACTCCCTAGTTGATGTTATTTTAGACATAGAGTCTCCACTCCCTAGCCTCCATGTTAAACAGAGAGTCTCTACTCCCTAGTGTATGTTATTTTAGACATAGGGTCTCCACTCCCTGGTCTCCTTTTCCAATATAGGGTCTCCACTCCCTAGGTTATGTTATTTTAGACATAGGGTCTCCACTCCTTAGTCTCTTTTTCCAACATGGGATCTCTATTCCCTAGTTGATATATATTTTTGACATAGGGTCTCCACTACCTAGTCTCCTTTTCCAATATAGGGTCTCCATTTCCTAGGTTATGTTATTTTAGACATAGGGTCTCCACTCCTTAGTCTCCTTTTCCAACATGGGGTCTCTATTCCCTAGTTGATTTATATTTTAGACATAGGGTCTCCACTTCCTTGTCTCCTTTTGCAACATAAGGTCTCTATTCCCTAGTTGATGTTATTTTTGACAGAGGGTCTTCACTCCCTAGACTTCTTCTCCAACATAGGGTCTCCATTCCCTAGTTCATGTAATATTAGACAT
>MCJB01001714.1:0-186396 GCA_002018475.1 Nicotiana obtusifolia
AAATAGATGAAACAGTTTTGGAAATATAATTTCCCGTGTGGGGTTCATCCACTACTTTATATGCAATTATACGTTTTTGGAAGACCCAATCAGGATCTATCCAATGAACCGTAACAGTAATATAATCGCAATTATTAGTTGAACGACCCATATCAGTTGTAAGACATACTCTAGTGTCAAAATTATCAAATAAATATCTTAAATAATCTCTATATTCATTTTTAAATTTTATAATATCATTTTTTACGGTTGTTCTTGGAAAACCTTTAAAGGAAGGATTATATGTAGCTTGGATATATCGAACAAAACCAGTAGAGGAAGGAAAACTATAAGGCAAACCCTCTACCGCAACTAGCTTAGCAATATTTTCTCTATCCCTTTGTTTATCGTAACTAAGAATTCCTCCTGTTGTAGGGTTATATTTTGTTTGGTTACCCGAGGATGCGTCATGTGCTACCCCCCCATGCTCGGTTCCAAAATAAATACCCCCCGCCCTTTTTGACCATTCCTTGGGATGTTTTTTTAATAAGTGAGTTCTAAGTTTACCCGTCCCACCTTCATTACCCCCAGTTCTAAATACCCACACATGTCCACAAAGACCACAAATAGCCGTCTGATTTTCCTTGTTTTTCTGTACAAATTCCCAAACCTCAGATCTTTCCTTACGTTGAACCGGGGCTCTAGTGGGAGGTACGGGGGGAGGCAAGTCGGACTGAACTTCAGGTGGACTAGCCTCAAATTCACGTTGTTCTTCTAAATTAACCCCAGTTTCATAATTAAATTCCATTTCTACATTTTGTGAATCAAGTGGGTTAAAGGAGCTAAAATCATGATAATATTGATGTTCCTCTACGTGTTGATTAGAAGTAGAACTACCCATAATTCCTTTACCCTTATTTCCCGAACGACCACGTGCCCTCCCTACACTACCAGTTCCAATTGAACCTCTTTGAGACATAACTATAATTTATAGCAATAAGCAAATAAAATAACAACCAATAAAATAAATATTTAACAAAAGTATAATTAAGAGTAGAGATAGGAACGACCAACCAATATAGCCGATTAGTCGTATAATTGAGATGAAGTTGAAACTTGAAGCTTCAATTGATAGCAATTTAGCAACTCTCCAAGTAACACTTGATAAATAATAGCCAAAATTGTATAATTTAGATTTGCACAAGTAGCCAATGTAACAAAATAATAATATTGTAGATGATTTTGAGAGAATTAGAGAGAGTTTGATGATTTTTGTGAATAATATGATGAAATAATGGGGTATTTATAAGAAAAAATAGTTAGGGGGGTTATGGGGGGGTTATGGGGTGTAAAGAGCCGTTTTTGGCCGTTGCCAAACGGCTATTTCATCAATATAGCCGTTGGCAACGGCTATAATTTAAAGAGGAAGAAGCTGCCAGATTTCCGGTCCGGTCCGGTCCGGTTCCGGTCCGGTCCGGCCGGTCCGGCCCCCAACAGTACCGGTTTCGTCCGGTTTTAAATCCCTGAGCCGTTTCGTGACCGGACCCCAACCCCCTCTCGTGTATTTGGTCCGGTTCTAACCGGTCCGGTCCGGTCCGGGCCGGTTTCCGGCCCCGAACCAGTCCGGTCCGGTTAGAACCGGACCATTAGCCAGTCCTAAATCTAACTTAATGAACTTTTGAACTTTCGACTTCTAAAACTCGTGCCGAACCATATCAAATCAACTCGGAATGACCTCAAATTTTGTACACAAGTTCCCAAAGACATAACGAACCTATTCCGACTATTGGAATAATAATTCAAACTCGGTATCATCAAATTCAACTCTTGCTCAAACTTATGAACATTTCAAACCTTCAAATTTCAAACTTTCGCCAAATAGTGCCAAAACCTTATAGAAATATCCAAATATAAATATGGGAATATGCCCTAGTCCAAAATCACCATCCGGATCTAACGGAATCATCAAAACTCCGATCTGAGGTCAAATACATAAAAGCCAAACTTGGTCAACTCTTCCAACTTAAAACCTCCAAGTTGAGAATTATTACTTCCAAATCAATCCCGAGGTATTCGAAAACCAAAAATGATGATGCACATGATTCATAATACACCACATGAAGCTACACATGACCTGAACCTAACGAACTGAATGCAGTTGTTCAAAATGACCATTCGGGTCATTACATTGTGGGACTGTTGTTCCTATGTTTCTCTTCTATAATTTTTTAGCATAGCTACCTATTTTTATGCAATGTTATACTCTTGTGTTCTGTTTTTAGTCATGTTGTGTGCACATAGGTAGTATGAGTTAATGTTGCTGGACTTCTTTTTGCATTTGGCTATCTAATTCTTTTAATGATGCCAAAAGGGGGAAGAAAATTGAAGTGGAGGAAACTGGTTCCCATGGGGAAGGCGTCTGATTCTTGGGGGGGAACATGTGGAAATTTGGTTCTCAAGAAGAAACATCAATTTTAAGTTTGTCATCATGAAAAAGGGAAAAATTGATAAGTTACGCGAGTTTGGATTTGATGATTTGTCAAACATCATGAAAGAACCAGATAAGGAACCAGATACAATTAAGTCCCTTATGCTATATATTTACAACATACCATGTTGATTGGTTTAACCTTAGAGAAAACAAATGAGGGAACAACATAGGGAACAGATAGAATCAGTTCCTCAAGTCGCTAGGCAAGTCAACTCTACAGCTGTTAAAACTATTGCACTGTACTTGCAACAGTATAGCAGAACAACTGCAATTTGCTAAACCTCAAAATGCCCTTGTAACTACCCTCATGATCTCACATATATAAACAGCATGTTACAAGGAGTTGACCTAACATTTGTAAATACAAAACTCAATTACTCTCTCAAATGTGCAGCTGCCTCTATTTTCCTCAAGTGCATTAAAGAATAAAACAGCTACAAAACAGAGGACCATATCCCAGCATTGAATATGTCGTGTGTCGTTTAGTATTGTTGTGTCTTTGTCATATGTTATTTATTTGTAATTCCTACACAACGTTTTAGGAGCATTTAGTAGAACATCATTTGACCATTCCTTTTGGTTATTGACTAGAGTTAGTCAAGTGTGAAGCTTTGTAATAGAGTTATTACAAAGAGCCTATGGTATAGGTATTGTAAGAGATGAGGTATTAAGAGTTTAATTCCTAGATTGCAATAGGTTGTAATCTAAAGTTTGCTCAGTTAGTGAAGTTGAAATACTACTAGGGTAGATCATTGTTTTTAATCCCGTGAATTGGGAGTTTTCCACGTAAATATTGTGTGTTCTTTATTTACTGCTGTGTACTGTGGGAACTGATAGAGAACCTGGTTCTCTATACAGTTTGATAGACCCTTAGTTTCTATCAGCCATTATGTGGGGTCATAGTGGGTATATTATTATAGTGACCTACTCACGCAAAAAAACCCTCTACAAAAAACCCTCCGTAAAGCGATTGAAGTAAACAGTGTCATCTCCAAGCTCAGATGCTCGATTCCCCGTCAACAGCCGGTGGATAACCACCGGACCGGCCCCAAAATGTTCATCTTGATATGGCGCATCATCCCCAACAAACAGCATCACAAAACAACTCCTCAGCTGCTACAGATTTTCAAAAAAGCAGAGGTATTACTGTAGCGCAAATTAGCTTGGGAGCTCCAAACATTTTCTCGATTGGTTCTGGACCAAATTGACTCATTCCAGGTGCTGGAGATTCTTCTTCAACTTCACTCTAACCTCCTCTCCAAAACTTGGAAGTTTCCATCGCTGAAATCAGCAGTTCCGACCAACTGAAGTACCCAGAAATGCATCAGTTGACTGCGGCGGATCTTCTACTAAACCAATTGGTTCAGGACCAATGTCAAAAGACTCCTGATGTTCAGCAGATTGTTTCCCCCTCCTCAATTCCAATTTTTGCTGAATCAATCTCCACAACATTGCAAAAGGAGAATTTGACAGGGTCGAGCACACCAGGTGTTCGACGAAATGTCAACAACATTGTAGCAGCTCAATTGTGCGATCATGCCACTCCTCAACCTTCCCAAGGTCGTAAGGAAACTAGTCTTCAAGAAAAAGCACAAGAATTGCATCCGAAAAATGGAGATCAAATAATTTTCCCACCCACTGAAGTACAGCAAGCCAGCAGTTTTTGTATGTACCTCAGCAGTTGTATAAGGCCCACCTACTGTCCCGGGCAATCCAAAAGACTACAATAGCTACTAGTCTTGTGGCTACTACAGAAGCAGCACAATCTGCTCAACAACAGCAGCAGCTACAATCTGCCATCCTCATCTTTGATGCTGATAAATGCACTAAGACACTGCCATCAACCTTAACTCAAGCTCCCATCAAGGTCTCCTCCAACTTTGACAAGCCAAAACATACTAAAAGAAACTTAAAACCACCAACTAAGGACAAAGAACCAACTACCTCACACACACCAGTAACTCAAGCAGTAGCGACTAATATCAGCAAATCCCAACTTCCTAGCACTTCAACAAAACCCAAAATACACACCAACACCACTCCCGCCCCACCTACTGCCACACAATCATATGTTACTAGATTGAGAGCCAGACATGAAGCAGAAATTACCCCAATTCAATTCACTCCACCAATCATTACCACCAAACAAGGCAAGCCTGCTGTGCTTTTCAAAAGGGAGGATTACATGGTTAAGTTTGCAGGCAGATGTAAATTTACAATGATAGGAAAGTTCCTCAACACCATGCCCGGAATGGAAGTGATTAGAAAGAGTTTCATAACCCAAACTGAACTCAGAGGAGGGGTTAAGATTGCTCACCTCAATGCCAGGACAGTCTACATTGATCTTGATAATGAATATGATCATGCTACAGTACAGACCAAGCAATATATGTATATACAAGGCCAAATGATGAAACTGGAAGCATGGAACCTAGCCTTCAAGCCTAATGAGGACTCACCAATAGTCCCTATATGGATTGTTATTCCAGAACTACCATGGCACTTATACTATATGGAGATTCTGACTCCACTGCTATCCCCCGTTGGTAAAGCCCTGTTTCTAGATCGGGCTTCTTTCCAAAAGACAAGAGGTACTGTTGCTAAGATCAAGAAGCAGATTGACCTCACCAAAGACATACCTACTCGTGTATGGCTAGGTTATGATGATGATGTCAACGGAGAAGGACAATGTCTCCAGATTCAATATGATAATCTTCCTGAGTATTGCACACACTACAGACATCAGGGCCACTAGCTTCAAGTCTGTCAAGCTAAGCAAAAAGATGAGGAAAATCAAAGAAGAAAGGAGAAAATACCAGCTGCAGAGAAAAGCTCACAAGCCACCACTCGAAACAACACCATAGAAAATCAGCCCAGAGGACAAAACAAGTCAAGAGCACGGAGCTACAAGGCAAATGAGACACTAAAGGAATAGAGCAGTAATCAAAATGCTGAGGAACATCAAATGAGCAGATAGCACCAAACTCAAGGAGCACCTCCATCAAATGAGGAATGGCAAACACAGAAAAAGCACTTCAAAGGTAATTCTCAAACTAACAAGAAGCAACAGCAGATATACATACCAAAGCAAATTGCAACACAACTTGTTGATGGTGCACCCACACGGGAAACCACCAAAACTACATTGTCAGATATACCCTCGATATCTCATCAGGTAACCCCAGAAGCATTGAATTTCATTCATACCTCTGGAGGTACCAATACTGTATCCCATCCCCATGAACCCCCTGTTATTTCTGTTGCTAATGAAGTTGATGGAGGAAAGGAGAAATGTCTGGAGAAAACCAACTTTTTTGCAGGAAGGGGTACCTACCGGGGTTGGGATTCCTCATGTTTTGCATGAGTGTGCTAGAGCACAATTGATTGACCATAGGATACCCCCCCCCCCAATGCCCCTACACCAGTTACTATAGAGCCCCATACAGTTGTTGCAATGGGAGAAGAGAGTTGTGATATAACTAGCTCAGATGAATACCAAATTGATCAATAGGAAGATGCTATTAGAAGACTCCTAAAAGAGAAAGCCTCTGCAGTCTGATCCCTAAATCAAAAAATAAGCCAAGCAAGAAAAAGAAAAAAGCCATGAGAAAATAGTTTACTGGAATCTCTATCAATAAACCTACAGGAGATCAGCACCTCCAGGAACCTACTACTCCATACCAAAGCCCAGCTACCAACTTGAAATTGAACCCTAATGTTGACACTTCCAACAAATCGTAGACATATAGAGACCCTGTGCCAGACCCATCCCTCTCACAACCTTTGCTACACTCCAGTGAGCAGGACAGGTAGGAGGAATTGAATAAACACACTACTCTAGTACCTGCTCCACTAGAAGAGTATCCTCTAAAATATTCTTCAGAACATGATGAATATAGACCTATTCTCTCAGAGGATGAGATGAGTGGAGGCTTAGAGGAAGAAGCTGGATTCAGTGATGCCACGGAAGAGGACCAACATTGTGATCTCCTTGCAGAAGCCATTAATGGGGAACATCATCAAAATGATATCATTCAGAACCAGGGATTATCTCCTAGAACATATAACCCATCACCAAGGATCACAAGAAACATGGCTGCTAGAAGGAGCACTGACCTAACAAACTCCAACCCCCCTCCATGTTTTAATGATCAGTACACTTATATGGAATGTCAGAGGTATTAGAACCTCTGGAGCCATTGAGAGACTCAAAACACTAAAACAAATCCATAAACTCTCCCTCAAAGCTATTCTAGAACCATTCCTAGACTCTTCACATATCACCCAATACCAAAACCAACTATCTATGCATCATGTAGCTTCCAACATCAATGATAAGATATGGATTTTCTAGGATAAGGACTTTTCTGGTACTATCACAGACCAAGATGAACAGCAAGTCACAATTGAGTTAAAGCATGCTGAAGCTGCTGAAGTCTTCCACCTCACAGTCATATATGCTAAATGCAAACCTCCTTTAAGGAGACCACTGTGGGACAAGCTAAGGAACAAAGCACAAAACTCTAGTGTACCACGGTGTGCCATTGGGGACTTCAATGTGATTGCATCAATTGAAGAAAAGATAGAGGGTATTCCATACCAACTCAACAAAAGCCTGGAGTTTCTGAGCATGATTGAGGACTATGGACTCACTGACCTTAGATACTATGGACCTAGATACACTTGGTCTAATGGCAGAGGCCCCTATTCAATTGTCTGGAAAAGACTGGATAGGGGATTGGCCAATGATAGCTGACTTGCTGCACACCCTGCCACTACCATTACACATCTGGCATCTACAGGATCAGATTATTCCCCCCTTCTCATGGAAATCAATGTCAGACAGGATAATGCCACTAAGTATTTTAAATTCCTAAATTGCTGGACAGAAAATGCAACCTTCTTGCCACTGGTACAGCAAGTCTGGAATACACCAGTCACTGGAAATGTAATGTGGATTTTCCATCAAAAAACAAAAGCACTTTGCAAAGAACTATCCAAATGGTCCAAACAAGAATATGGGGATATTTTCCAGAAAGCCAAAGAATTTGAAGAGAAAGTCAGAAAAGCAGAAGAGACATGGGCACAGTCCAACAAAGAATCAGATAGAACAATTGCCCATGAACTCACTGCTCAATATGTCAAACATCTGAAGACTGAAGAGGCTGTCCTGAAGCAAAAAATAAAATTACAATGGTTTAAGGATGGAAATGCCAACACCAAATACTTCCATAGTCTGATCAGAGGCAGAAGAAGATATTTGTATATCCACAAAATAAAAAATGAAGACAATGACTGGATATATAGAGATGAAGCAATAGGTGAAGCTGTCTGTGACCATTTCCACAACCTGTTCAGTGATCCTGGGGGAGTCATTAGGGAAGATCTCTTATCTTGCATTCCTACACTGGTTACATAAGAAGATAATCATCATTTCAACAAAGATCCTACAATGGAGGAGCTCAAAGATACTGTTTTCTCAATGAATCCATCCAGTGCTGCAGGTCCAGATGACCTCAATGGAAAATTCTTTCAGCATTGTTGGGATATCATCCAGTTTGATCTCCTCAATGTGTTTAGGGCATTCTTTTGTGGTCAATCAATACCTAGGTACATGACATAAGCATGCTTGGTGCTGATACCTAAAGTGGAATTCCCTAACACTTTATCAGAATTTAGACCTATAAGTCTGAGCAATTTCATCAATAAGATTATATCCAAGATTATTTCCAAAAGAATTGCACCTATTCTCCCCAAGATCATCTCCCTAAATCAGACTGGCTTCATCAAAGGCAAAAGTGTTTCTAAGAATATTATGCTTGCACAGGAGATTGTCCAGGGAATTATGAAGCCAAACATAGGTGCTCATGTAGTGATCAATTTGGATATGGCAAAGGCTTATGACAGAGTATCTTGGTCCTTCACATATATAATGATGAGAAGAATGGTTTTTAGTGAAAGAATCATTGACATGGTGTGAAGAACAATGTCAAACAACTGGTACTCCGTCATAGTCAATGGCACAAGATTTGGCTTCTTTCATTCCACTAGAGGTCTAAAACAAGGGGACCCTCTGGCCCATTCACTCTTCATTCAGGGAGCTGAATTACTATCTAGGATGCTCAACAACCTCACACATGATCAGCTCTTCCATGGTTTCTATATGGAAAAGAGAGGACCTCAAATCACACACCTGAGTTTTGCAGATGATGTGATCATCTTCACGTCAGGCTGCAGAACTTCTCTAAAGAAGATCATGAAGGTCCTTCAAGATTATGAGCAGACATCTGGGCAGTAGATCAACAAAAGCAAAAGCCATTTATGACTGCCCCCTCTGTTTTCCAATATACAACCAGGAGAATCCAACAGGTCACAGGCTTTACCAAAAAGAAATCCCCTCTAACATACATAGGCTGCCCCCTATACACTGGCAGGAAAAGGATTATGCACTTTAATGGTACCATTTCTAAAGTGGTAAGTAGGATAAGAGGTTGGCATGGAAGATTATTGTCTTATGGGGGTAGACTGACCTTAATCAAGCATGTCCTGCAATCACTCCCTATTCACTTGCTGTCAGCAGTCACACCTCCGAAAGTTGTCCTTAAACAGATAGAGAAACTGGCAGCTAACTTTTTCTGGGGAATGAACAATGAAAGGAACAAATACCATTGGGCTTCATGGCACACACTATCATACCCACTGGAAGAAGGGGGTATTGGACTTAGACCTATAGCAGAGATTTGTAAATCTATGGAATACAAACAATGGTAGGGATTCAAGAACAAACAGATATTATGGAGCAATTTCTTGCTGGCCAAATACTGTAAGAGATCACACCCCAGATCAAAAAAATAGGGCTCTGGATAGTCACAGACATGGAGAAGAATGATGCTCAACAAAGAAATTGCTGATTATCACATTCGATGGAGACTGCACTCAGGAAATTGCAGTTTCTGGTGAGATAACTGGTTAGGTATTGGGCACCTAGCTAATTTCAGACAAGGACAGGGCAGGCCTGGCAACATCAAGGTCTCACAATACAGGACTGATGGGCAATGGGATATCTAGAAACTCAGTCAAATAACATCTCAAATAGCTCCCCTGTCCATAATCTCACACATTCTCCAAGTCAAAATCCATTATAATCCCCACATCAATGACACACCAATATGGCAGCCTTCTCCCTCTGGGAATTCTCCTGTGCATCAGCATGGACTATGTTGAGAGAAAGGAACCAGGTACTGCTCACAAATAAGATGATCTGGCACAAGAAGATACCCTTCCAATGGTCCTTTTGCCTATGGAGAGCACTGGTGAAAAAGCTGCCCACATATAAAAGAGTAGCTAGGTTTGGAGCTCCAAGTGTTAACAAATCTGTATGTTGCACCAAAGCAGGGAATGAAATAGTGGAGCACATACTCAACTCAGGTCATTTTGCTCAAATCATCTGGAAGCACTTCAATGCACCAGTTGTGATTCAAAATCACAGACAGCCCCTAACAATGAAACTAATGAACTGGTGGCTGCAAAAAAGAGAGAATGAGGTGCAGAAATTGGTCTTAGACACACTGTCAATCATTATATGTTGGAATTTTTTGAAGAACAGATGTGCAGCCAAATATGGAGGAAGATCATCATCAATTACCAGAGCACTATACTCAATCACATATGATCTGCTTCTGCTGCTCAAAACCTCTTATGCTAACATCAAATGGCCAGCCACCTAGCCAGAAATGTACATGGCTATAGAGAGTTTACAGCATCACACTAATGTGCAGCTAGTAGTTTGGTTGAAGCCAGCAGTTGAATATGTCAAAATCAATTCAGATGGCAGTGCTTTAGGCAACCCACGAAAAATAGGAGCAGGGGTCATTATTAGGGACCATCAAGGCCATTTCATTCATGCCATTTCAAGTCTACTGGGAGAGGGTAATAATAACTTAGCAGAAACTTAAGCAGCCCTCATTAGCATCAATTGGAGTATGCAAAATGGCTACACAAAGGTCCACCTGGAAACAGACTCTAAGCTGCTCACTCAATGGCTAACAAGCAAGTCTAAGCCACCATGGATTTTACATATGCTAATACAAGAAATCAAGAATCTGAGCCAACACTGTAAATTTTTTTAGTGCACTCATGTCCTGAGGGAAGCCAATGGTCCAGCTGATACCCTGTCCAAACTGAGCCTTGAGATTAATTCCCTAAGACACTACAGCAGCCAAAGGGAACTGCCTGCACACATAAGGGGACAGGTCTGCCTGGACAGCAAAGGCATTCCTGCATTTAGGCACATGAAGTCCAAAAAACTCAACTTCCCATCACACATGATACTTCACAATGCAGTTGAATGATCAACATGAACATACACATGAGGGAAGTAACAGTAGATCAATTCACCACACAAATAGGACACAGTAACCCCAACAGGAGCAGTAACTTATGCACCAGAACAGAAACATTTTGCCTCACACCTCTGTTTGTTTTAATCTCTCTGTTTGTTCTGTTGCAGGAAGACCCAGTGCAGATCTCTCTAGCAACTGCAGCAACCTCCCTGGCCCTCTACTCCCATAACATATTTGCTAATTTTGCAGGAAAAACTGGACTGTCAAATGTACTACTACAGGTGCAGCAATACCATTGCACTGGCTATACATCTGACCTCCAGTAGCAGCAACCGAAGCAGCAGGGGACAAGTACCAGCTGGATTCAGCACTGTGCAACTTCTCCACACAGTCAATACACAGCCCCTTAGTAACAGAAGCAACAGTTTGGTCAGCAGCAACAACAATAGTAACAGCAGTGTTCAGCAGGAATACTGCAGAAACAGCAGCAGCAGTGGACAACCATCAGCTCACACCAAGCAGTCCTCACACATGCATCAGCCAACTAACACACAATCTCATAATCTTGTGTCTCTTCACAACCATCAGCCAGACCATATGCAGCTCTTCAGTTACAACACCAGCAGTAGTAGAAGACAGTCATCAATTCAGCAGCTGCTACAAAGCACAGCACCACAACAGAAACCAGTCACAAAAGCTCAAAAACCAGATAGAATAAATGCACACAAGTCATTGATACAGTTGTAAGGTGAATTTCACAGCAGCAACAACAGTAGCATCAGTAGCATCAGCAACAACAGTTATAGTAACAGCAGCAACAGCAGCAACAGCAAAAGCAGCAACAACAATACCAGCAATAACAGCAAGATGGACAGCCATCTCTCAAGCATAAACCAACAGCAGTACCCAGCCCTCAGTATTGCAGTGAAGACCAATAATACAGTACAGCCTCTTCACAAACATAAGCCAGATAGTACACAGCCTTCAAGTAGCACCAATAACAACATCAGAAGACAACTATCATCTCAACAGCAGCTACAAATCACAGAAACAAAGCAGTAATCAGTTATAAGAACAACAAAAACAGACAACTTGGAAGGGTCCAGGAGGTTGCTACAGCTGCAATGTGTGGTATTAGCACTTTTAGTGCTCATTCTACTACAGCTGTAACAACCACTATGGATCCCTTCACATAGGCATCAGACAGCTGACTCACAGGTTCGGAGCACCAATAACAATAGCAGCAACAAGGACAACTGCAATAGTAACAGCACTATCAGCAGCAACAGCAGTAACGGTAGCAAAAGGAACAGACATTCATTAGCTTTGCAGAAGCCACGAACCACAGTAATACAAAGCAATCAGCAGAAGCAGCACACATAACCTCACAAAAACCACAGCAACACCAGCAGCAATAACAGATGCAGACACTCAACACCTCAGCAGAAGATGCAAATCTCAGAAGCACATGGGCAGCCTTCTCACCAGCAAAAGGAAGGCATCACACAGTTCTCCAGAAGTAGCAACAGCATCAACAATAGACAATCACTACTTCAGCAGTAGCCACAAATCATAGAAGACCAGCAGAAGATGCAGATACATCAGGACATCCAAGCATACATTGCAGTGCAGAATGCTCACAAACACAAGGCAGGAATTACACAGGCATCCACTAACAGTCACAGCAGCAGCATAAGGCATCCATCAGCTAACCAGCAGATACAAGTGAAGCTTCCTTACAAACTCAACATAAGCAGCAGCAGCAACAATTGTAGCACCAGCAGTAGTAATAGCAGCAGAAGTAGCAGCAGTAACAGCAATTGTAATATCAGCAACAACAGATATTGCCAGCATCAACCCCCAGTCATATGGTCATCCTTTACTAGTCATCTTCAACTTTGCTTTCTTTGCTATCAATGTCAAAGCAAAATTGAAGACTACTATCTCCTTTTTATGACACATCACTTAGAAGACCCCTTTTTTGCTAGAAATAGATCCTATCGTACATGGAGGATACTATTTCAAATCTTTCACTCAGTAGATTTAGGAACACATGTGCTTTTTTGTATAGTTGACCTAGATTCACTTCACATTGTTTTTGTATATATGGTTGTCTATCGATGTTATAAGATAGGCAATCATTACATCATCATAGGTCTAATCCATCATAGCTATTTATGCATACTTGGTCGTCAAGATTGGATGGCCAAGAGTGTACATCCTTTCTATCAGGTGGTAAGGTTTATGTCCCCCTCCATTACTGTACCTTATGCTATATATATGAAAATTAACGCTAGGCATGATGCCTAGTGGGTTTGATTTAAAAAAAAAATAATGGGTATATTATTGTTGTTGTAGTATTATAGAAACTTCCTACGAACTTGCATTGAAAATTTGTGATCATCATCACTAATCTTCCTGTTGGTTTCACTAATTTATCGACTAACCGCATTACCGATGGCCGTCAGAAAGTTCACCCAGATCTTCAATAACTGCCATTGGCAAGTTTTTCGGACAACATCCAACATTGCTACAATTAGTGGCTTCCTTAAAGAAAGTCCTCTACAGAATACTAAGGATTTAGGTGTGTAAGTACCAAAGCTGCGGAAACAGACAAAATAACAGTCATGTTAAGAAGAAAAAATCTAATTTAAATCTTATCATATTACTCAACAAGAAGACTAGAAGAGGAAGGTAGTACAAACTGGAGTATTGAACATTAAGAAATCTTTGACATCTTCGTTCGGGCTACTTTTTGCCCTGTTCCAAATACTACGGAATGAAATTAATATATTCTCATGTTACGATACGCACAAAGTAGGAGACGAAGTAGATGAAGAGGAAGACATGAGCTTTTGAATATAAATAAATCTTTACATTAATCGGTGTGTTATTTGCACTTGTACAGACTAATAAGCAAACCTAACATACTATCTAACAAAAAATTACAAGTTATGGAAACATAATGCATTTGACAAATAGGGGAAGCGGATGTAATAATTAATGGGGATGTTTAATCTTGTTCTATAATTAGCTATAGTAGATATTTGCTGGAAGCTTCAGAGTTACTCCACGTTCCAGTTTGCAGTCCTAATGGAGATGAAAGTAGAAGCCTTTTCATCAATTCTAGGCTCAGCTACCCATTGACCTCTATCTTCATCACTTGGCCACACTTTGTAAGCCTTCACGCAATCATCCTTGTAGTAATCTTGATCTCCTCTTCGCGTTCTCGAGCTCTTCGATTTGAACATACTGAAGAAGGAGAATGATGAGCTCTTCTTGCCTGCCATGGCCTTGATGTAGGAAAAAAGAAGTAGACTTGTTTTTTATTTTTTTATTTTTTTATTTTAGATTCAAGAAGAAGAAGCAGTGAGCTAATAGCTTGTTGGTTTCAATGGGAGTGAAGCTCTGTTGAATTTATAGTAGTGTTGTAGGGAGAGAATAATACGAGGTTGGAGAATCTGAGTTGGAGAGGTAAAGCTTTAAATTATGATAAATGGTGGTGAGTAAATGAAGTGAAATTAGAGAGAGAATGCTGTTAAAAACACTTGGGCAAAGAATAAGCTACGAGGACCATTGCTTCCAAAAGCTGACCAACATATATCCTTAATGGAATTGTTTTTCCCTAAGGTACCAAAAAACCCAACTTTTGAGGGGTCCTTTCTTTCTCAAACTATCATTGAAGAATGAGGATCCCTCGTTTTCGAATTTTCGCTCTGCTCACTTTGAAAATACTACCTCGTTATTTTGTTAGAGTTTAACTTCTTTTGCTCTAGCTGTTAATTTTAACCATTTATAAAAATTTATTACTGCATTTTATGTTATTAAATTAAGAAACTATAATTAGCTACATAACGTTATAGGTAATTTTAAGCTGACGTGTAAATAATTAACACTTTTAGTGCACACATAAATTAAACTCTTTTTTGTTGAGAGGCTGTTTTGTTTTTTACTGCGAGAAGTTGCAATTTCAATCCAAACTCAATTTTCCTTCCAAATTTCACCTCCTTCTTTACTGCGGATCATAATAGATTCGTCTACTTTGCTTCCCACTTGTTTGTTCTTTCTACCAAGTTAAAAGAAGTGGAAAAAAGAACTCTTAAATTCTCAAATTATGTACTTGGTACAGCTCTTTTAGATTGAATATCAATTACTATAAGAATTTGAGAACTGGAGTCTGAATTACATCAAGTTGTGATCAATGCGTTATTAATAATGCGTAGTCAATTATAGAATTCGAAGTTAAAAGCTCCTTAAATCTAAGTACTTCCTCGGGAAAATTAGAATTAAACACTTGGTGGATACTCCGCATTCACTCTCTTTAAAGGAAAAGGGGAAAAGAAAAAGAAGAAAAAAACTACTCCAGGTAAGATTGCGTAATTAGCTATTACAACTTACAAGAATTCACCTAGTGAGATTTCTGGTATACACTTGTAATTTTTTGAAAATTTTATTTATCAAAATCAAGAATATTTTCGACGATATGCGCTTTAATTAAAAAGAGTTCTAAATCATCTAAATTTGGGAAAATTTTAGAATAATATTTTTTTATTTACTGATATAATTAACGTAATTAGCTCATTAGGTGTCAAAAACTTAAAAGAATATTGCAGAGAGCGATGGATACTCATAACTTAGAAGTTGGATCCAACTAATATTTGAATTAGTTAAATACTTGTGCTTACTTCCAAGAAAACTAAAGTTTGTTTTGTAGGTGGAACAATTTTTATAGTCATTCAAACCAATCCTACAATATGAAACAGTCAACCACTTCTAGATACTGTACCAAATCATTTTTGCTTTTACAATATTTTACCTCCTTTGTCAATAATGTGCCTAACTAAGCAGATATTAATTAGACAAGTTACGATAAATGAATGGTTACTTAATCTATTCTTAATAAATAGAGTATAAGTTAGCTACTTGTGAATATTAATTCTTTTAGAAAACCACTCTGTCAAAAAAGTCAAAAGAAACCTTTAAGGCACTTTTTGAATGTTTGAATACATGCATGGCATTGGCTGTTAAGAGAGGCCTTTTTACTAATAAAAAATTAGTACTAATAAAGCTAAAGCAAGCTTAAACCCAATTCGGAACATTAGTATGAACATTGCTTGCAAGCTGTCTAGCTTTAAGGATTCTTCCTAAACCCTAGCATAATAATTTTTTTTTTGGTTTATGTCTTGTCCTCCAATTCTACTACTTTCTTTCTTGTACTTCAAATTACGAAACCTTTCTTTAATCCTTTCATTAATTTGCTTTAGAATGTTTGTAGAATAGCCAAGTAATTAATTTCACTTCACTTTGGCGTAAATTTCCCTTTTCTTGGCCAAAAGGAAACGAAAATATTTTCTAATAACCAGCGAGAGATTGAGAAATTTTCTGAGGGAAATTCAAAAAATTAACAAAAAAACTATAACTTTTTTTGTTATAAAAATAAAGAGATTTATATACGAAACCCTATATTCATTGATCCAAATATATTCCGTATCAAGTGCGTTCATAAACCTATCTATACATATATACTACCAATTTTTAACTTGTAATTTGCCTACTTAAATAATGAATTTGTGAGGAAAGAAATTCAATTAAACCGTCGCCAATAAACGTACAATGTGCGAACTGTCCAAAGTTTTGGTTTGTTGGGCTGTTGTACATGGGCTAAAATGTTCTATAAGAGCTAAATCATTCGAAAAGTGTGGAGCACTTCTCCATTTGGATGGTACTAAAGTGGTTTTAGAAAAAGTCATGTTTTGTTTTATATAAATCTTAGTTAATTTACCACAACATTCACTTTACAGATACACTTAGATGAGAGGTCTGCATTTGCTTTATTAATGGAGCCTATAAATTCAAATGACCCAAAAAATAAATTTTCATAGCCTAATTATTATTTACACCACAAAAGAAGCTTGAAATTGTTGTTAATGTTGATATAGTAACGAAATATCTTAACAAAACGGCATTTTGCTTAAATAAGTCTGTGTTTTTAACTGGTGAGAAGAAAACATAACAGCCATCTTCCATATATATCCTTCTGGAAAACTACACACGGTGTCCAGGTCATTGGCAAAGTTAGAGGGAGACAGCTACACCATTCCAACTATTTTCTGCATCACTCTTTATTATAGTCAGTTATTCGTAAAGTGAACTTTGAATGCTAGTATACGACAAGGTTCATTTACAAGAGCTATGGTATTCTTCTAATCCAGAAAATAAAAAGACAAAAAAGAGAGGATAAGACATATACAATCATTAGCAGGTATTAGTATTGGATTAAAGGTAACAAAGTACTAGACAGAAATATTTGGTGGAAGTAAGATTTATTACTACTTTAATGAAATATATATAAAAAAAGAAAAATTTAATTTCAAAAAATCAGTCAGAAAGTTCATAAATCTTCCTTTAGGATTAAATGCACACAATCTTGCTTTTTTCAAGTTCATATCTACTACTCCTAGTTTATAATTCGAAAAAGTGACAATTCAAATGATTTGGGCATCTGTCCAACTCTTAGAAGTTCTATTATCTTTTATTCTAGTTTAAGCGCTTAATTTTAATAATTCCATCAAGGATAACTTTAGGTTTCAGATGATTTACGTACCTTCACTTGAAATTCTAGATGGGTACCCTAGCAGCTTCAGTTTGATATGTATTAAAAAAAATTAATTGCAATTTATAGGAGACTTTATTTGATTCCAAGCCTAATTCTTTTCCCCGTTATTTATGTAGAACAAAATTTGTTGAGATTGCAATTGCAAATACATGTATATCAAACTATATATAATTATAAAAGTTACTTATCTTCAAAGATGCCTCCTAACTGGTTGATTTCCTGTAACATACGATAAAATCTCGTGTCTGTTAGGTTTAGGATTTTAATAATGATCAATAATCAAAAGAGCCTTGACTAATGACATCTCTCTTTGGGGCAGATTCACAACGGTATTGATGAATGAAAGCAAAGGAAATCCTATGAGGAAATAAGAGGAAGCCAACGGCTATGTATTTCGAACATTGCATCAATGGAAAGAGAATCAATCAATCAAAGAACAAGGAAGGAAAGTCAATCAATCAGACTTGCTAAACATCCTTAAGTGCGCAAGAAAGGAAAAAGAGCTAATCAAGGATAGAGAGCAAATCAAAGGACAATATGCGGAAGCTCTAATCAATGATAATTGAAGGAACCAATTCTTCAAGTTAAGAATGAATGTAGCCACACATCTCAAGCTAGATTCATGAGGCTACCCTTGGGTCTCACTCCTAGATATCTATGCCTCACAAGGAAAGACCTCCAATCATTGTTGCTATGTGATCCCAGAAAAAAAAAAAAAGGGAATCAGAAGACTCATCGAGCAATATAAAAGAAGAAGTAGAAAGGCAAAGAAGATCACGCAACTTCACATCTATTTATACACTTTTCTAGTTCTTAGTACAAACAATATATTCTTGAGTCTAAAAGTATCGCAAAAGATAGAAAGAGTTATAAAACAAAACAAGAGTTGTGTCAACACTAGACAGAAATATTGTTGTTGTATATCGTTAGTGGTGAACGTACTAAAACTATCACTGTTGTAAAAGCTTATTAAAGATCTAAGAGAACCCTTGTGACCCAAGGAAACTGGACGTAGGTACCACACCGGTACTGAACCAGTATAAAAACTGTTGCGCCTTCTTTACTTTTCTGTTTATGCAATTTATTTCTGCTGTAATTGATTCTTGTGTGAAGTCTAGTGGACTAATTTCTCTTATAGTCATCTAAGTTTTAAAATCGGCTACAATCCACCCCTCCCTCCTCTTGTACTTTCAATTGGATCAGAGCAAGGACTCACAAATATTGCTTAACAGCAAGTGAGGAAAAGATCATAGCATCAAACACGGTCGTTGGAAAACTATTTCAAGAAGGAACTTCTCAGGTACGACATCCTTACTTCAATGGCCAACACTTCTCACATTGGAAAGTGCGTATGGAGACCTACACTATGTCACTGAAGAACAAGTAGTTGTTATCCAAGTGAACGCCAAGGCAAATAATCTATTGTACAATGCCATAAGCGGAGAAGAATATGATAAGATATCTAGCTGTGAAACTGCAAAAGAAATGTGGGATAAGTTAGAGCTCCTATATGAAGGACCTAATAAGGTGAAGAGATAAGGATTAATCTCCTAGTTTGAGATTATGAATTATTTCAAATGAAGGATGGAGAATCAGTGGAAGAAATGTTCTCTAGGTTCAGCAAAATCCTTTGAGACTTGAAATCCTTTGGCAGACCAATCAAAAGTGGAGAACAAGTCAGAAAAATTTTGAGAAGCCTCCCCATAATTTGTCAACCCAAAGTTATTGCTCTGGAATATTAGGATCTTGACAAAATATCTTATGATGAACTTAGAGGTGATCTAATTGCGTTTGAGAAAACACATTTGGACAGGCAAGTCCAGCAAGAGAAAAAGAAGGTAGTTGCATTCAAAGTAACCGTAGATGAATAAGAAAATGAAGAAGAAGAGGAAGGAGGAGGAGGAGACTAAGATGAGAATATAGCTATGCTATCTAAAGTTGTAACAAACATGATGAGAAAAAACAGAAATAGCATAAGAGGTAAATCATATTTAAGAAAAGGGAAGATGAATAATGAGAATAACAAAAATGACGGAAGATGCTACGAGTGTGGAAAACATGGATACATTCAAGCTGAATGCCATGAGCTAAAAAAAGAAACTAAGCAAAAATTTCCAAAAGAAGAAATCCTTTGGAGCCCGGAGTGATGAAGACAAATCTGATCGTGAGGAAATTGCCAACATGTGTTTCATGACCATCAAAGAAGATAGTGATGAAGACTCAGGTGAGCTTGGTCTCTTGGCAGACGAAGGAACAAGTGAGGTACGTCTTCCAATGTGTCCTGACTGTCATGAACTTCAAAAATTTATTGATATTGCTCTTGCAAATATTGAGAAAGTTCTAACTGAACTTCGAAAAATCCAAAGAGAAAAGAAAGACTAGGCTCTGAAATTAGAAGTTTGTGAAATTGAGAGAGATATTCTCAAGACGAAGTTAATGAACTTCAATTTCAACTGAATGGATTGCGAAAATCCACCAGTCATAGCTCAGTCAAATCAAATCAGTCTGCTCCTCTTAATTTTACACCTAGAACCAGAAATCGCTCTGCATGCACTCATTGTGACAAAAATGGTCACACCTCGAACCATTGCAGCTTTAGAATTAGAGGAGAAAAAGTCTCTGAAAATTCCAATAACCCCTCCTGTTTTTATTGTGGAAAACTTGGTCATACATCTAACAATTGCAGGTTTAAGAACAATAGAAGATGGGTCTGGCGACCCAAGTCCTATAGTCAAGCTAATATTCAGAAATACTAACCATTCAGGACCCAAGCAGGCTTGGGTACTTAAAAATAAGTAATTTATTTTTGCAGGAACACGGCAATAAGAATCGAAAAGGGAAATGGTTTCTTGATAGCGCGTGTCTTGACATATGACAGACGACAAACAACTGTTCAAAACCGTCACCAAACTAGATGGTGGATCGGTCACCTTAGGAGACAAATCAAAAGGAAATGTAACTGGAGTTCAACGAGTCCCTCTTACCTCATCGTGTAATGCAAACGAAGTATACCTGATAGATGAACTTGGCTACAACCTACTCAGTATCAGCCAACTATGTGACAATGACTATGAGGTTCGTTTTAAAAAGCAAGACTGGTTTATTGAAGATGAATCAAGTAAAGTTATTCTTTCTCGAAATAGAGATAGAAATGTCTACACCCTTAGTAATATAGACAGTCTTGGAAATCAGATTTTTCTAGCTTCTATGATTGATGATCCTTGAATTTGGCAAAGAAAACTTGGCCATGCTAGCATGCATACTATTCATAAGCTTCCCAAACATGATCTTGTAATTGGTCTTCCAAAACTATATTTTTTCAAAAGATCAAATCTGTGATGCATGTCAGTTAGGAAAACAAACCAGGTCCTCTTTTAAGGTTAAAAACATAGTTTCTACTACAAAACCTCTTCAACTCTTGCATATGGACCTTCTTGGTCTATCTAGAACTGCTAGTATAAGTGGTAGAAAATATGCCTTTGTTATAGTAGATAATTTTTCTCGATTTACCTGGGTTACTTTTTTGAGTCATAAAGATGAAGCATTGAGGAATTTTGAAGTCTTATACAAGAAGCTACAACAGGAAAAAGGTTACTACATATCTACCATAAGAAGTGCCCATGGAGGAGGATTTAAAAGCAAAGCATTTGAAAACTTCTGCAATGATCAAGGGATCTCCCACAATTTTTTATCTCCCAGATCACCTCAACAAAAATGAAGTGGTAGAACGCAAAAATAGAACCTTGCAAGATATGGCAAGAACTAAGATTGTGGAAAACTCCCTTCCACACCACTTCTGTGCAGAAGCTATAAGAACAACACGTCATATCATCAACAGATACTTAATTCGACCTATTCTCAAAAAGACTTCATATGAACTATGGAAAAGTAAATGATCCAAGATTAGTTATTTCCATTCTTTTGGTTGCAAATGTTTCATTCGCAACAATGGAAAAGACAAAATGGTAAGTTTGATCCAAAAAGCGATAAAGGTATTTTTTTTTGGATACTCTCCCTCTAGTAGAGCATATATAGTTTGGATACTCTCCTTCAATAGAGCATACCCTTTCTATTGAAGAATCTATACATGTTGTTTTCGTAGATACTAACCCTCGCTTAAGGAATGAAAAACTTCCTGAAGAAAAGAAAATTTTCATAGTTCCAAAGTCTATTAATACAGGTGAAAACACTCGTGATGAGATGACTGATCAGTAGGATCAATCGACTGACAGTCGTGTAGATAACTAGGAACTTCCTATAGTTAAACAGTCGAGTCCTATTGAAAAGTAGCCAGTATCAGTTGTTCCAAATGAATGGAAAAGTGAGCCTGGATATCCACATAAGTACATCATTGGAAATTCTCAGGAAGGCAAAGATCGCTAAAGCAGACATCAAATATTGCCCTCATATCTCAGTTCGATCCAAAAAAGATAGATGAGGCCCTTGGGGACGAAAACTGGATAATTGCAATGAAGAAAGAGCTTAATCAATTTGAGAAGAATAAAGTATGGGAACTCATTCCTAAACCTCCAAATGCATCCATTGTTGGAACAAAATGGGTATACATAAATAAATTGAATGAGTCTGGACAAGTGGTAAAAAATAAAGCTAGACTGGTTGCTCAAGAATATTCACAACAAGAAGGAATTGATTACGAGAAAACTTTTGCTCCTGTTGCCAGATCAGAATCTATTCGTATCTTATTAGCCTATGTGCTCACAAATGTTTCCGACCATTTAGATGGATGTGAAAAGTGCTTTCTTAAATGGTTTCATCTCTGAGGAAGTGCTCGTTAAGCAACCTCCAGGATTTGTAAATGAATCATTTCCAAATCATGTCTACAAATTATCCAAAGCTCTAAACGGTCTAAAGCAAGCTCCTAGAGCTTGGTAAGAAAGGTTGAGTTCATTCCTAGTCAAACATGGGTTTAACAGAGGTAATATTGATACTACTCTCTTTATCAAACGATCTGCTGAAGGTGATTTAAATGAGAAAATCTATGTAGATGATATTATTTTTGGCAGTACTAACCCTGTTTTATGCAAGGACTTTTCAAACATCATGAAAGATGAATTTGAAATAAATATGATGGCAGAATTAACCCTCTTCCTTGGGCTTCAAATCAAGCAAGTATAGAAAGGGATTTTTATTAGTCAAACAAAATACACAAAAGGGCTTATCAAAAAGTTTGCCATAGGGACTCCTATGAGTCTATCAACCACCCTAGATGAAGATAAAGATAGTAAGAGTGTTGATGAAATAATGTATCGAGGTATGATTGGTCCTATACTCTATCTTACAGCTAGTCGACGTAATAGTATGTTCAGTATTTGCAAATGTGCAAGATATCAGTCAGCTCCCAAAGAATCCCACTTGACTGTAGTTAAACGTATTATTAGATATCTGATAGGGACAGTTGACTATGACTTATGGTACAAAATCTTAAATCTCTTTGATCTCAAAGGTTTTTCAAATGTAGACTTTGAAGGTGATAAAATTGACAGGAAAAGAACAAGTGGAACATGCCAATTACTTGGAAAACCTCTTATATCCTGGCACAGCAAGAAACAAAGTTGTGTTGCCCTATCTAATACTGAAGCAGAATATTTGGCTGTAGGCAACTACTGACACAAGTTTTATGGATTATGCATCAACTGTATTTGCCTTTCAAAAACTTATGTACATCATTCTAGGGCTAAGCATATTGAGATTAAGCATCATTTTATCTGTGATTATATTGCTAAAGGTGATATTGTTTCAGAATTTATCAATACTAAAAATTAGTTAACAGATATTTTTACAAAAACATTGCTTGAAGAAAGATTCTGTTTCCTTCGTGACAAAATTGGTATTTGTTTGATTCCCGTCTAATTGCTCTAAATTTGTCTAGTTTAGAAAATTTTCCATAATTGATCTTCGTGATTCATGACCTAAATAACTCTAAGTATTTGATTACCCTACACATGCATTTATGACAGGACTGGCGGCGGGCTTGTAGAAGGCAACTTTTCAGTTTCCTTTCACACGTCTCTCCAGAATCGAAGCATTCATTCACCCCTTTTTAACCTCTCCTCTCTCGGTCATATCTCCTATTATCTCAAAGAAAGCCATTCTCTCTCTCTCTCTGCTCTCTCTTACTCATGGCCAAAATTATACCCTCTCCATCCTCCTCCATGCCTAGAAAAAGCCATCGTTTCAAGAAAAACCATCAAATTGATGATCCTGTGGATGTAGATTCCTCAAAAAGCATATATCATCCACTGTTCGAGGATGAGTCCAATGATTCTCAGGAAGATATTCTCGTTGCCCAAAATAGGGCTGAAAAATGCCCAATGGAGTGCATCCCCAAACAATCTTCTCAAAAGAGAGGAAAAACAGAAAGCAAAAAGGATGGGCCTTAAGACGAGATGAATTTCTATGGTCTCGAAGAGAAGGCAAGGTTTGTCGCTTTCAAAGGAAAGTCAATTGCTTATGGTCGCATTGTAAGTTTGAAATCTATAAAAAAATCCTTATTGTGATGTTATCTCTGTATTTGTAACTCAAAAACTTGTCTCTCTATTAGCTACCGTTGGTCACACTGTCTATCAAGAGCCCGCCTGTATGTTTTATGAAAATTTATTTGTGAATGATAAAGATTATTTTAAAATCCACGGTTTTGGGAACTCGCATTATTCTTAATGCTTATCAATTTGAGAAAATCTTTGCAACAAAGTTTGTTGGGTATAGTTTATTTGTGCAACATTCTTGGCCTGATAATTTTGAAGTGTCGTTTGAAAAAGCAAAAAGTGTGTTATCTGAAAACCCCCTGACATTGGTCCCAAATATTTAAAATTTGAGCATCGTGTACCAGCCCACATTCTTGCTACCACTTTGCTACCCCGTATTGGTTCACTTAGCACCCTATCTCTCTGAGATGTGTTTGTCCCGTACTGTCTTGTGAACGGGAAGGCTACTAATTGGTTTGCTTGAGTGCGTCAGTACATGCTTGAAAGCATCAGGGATCTCATCTTTTACTAACATTTTTCCTTATGTTTACTAATCTCTCACATCTTGCAAGTTATGAAAGTGAATCTGTCCCTCAATACCCCTAAAACCATCTCCAACACATATGACAAAATTGTCTTTGCCATGATGGGATATACCTTGGTTGAAGGAACCTGGTTCAAGAAAGATAAGGCACTAAAATTCACTCCTCAACAGGGCAGTGGAGGGGAATCTGAAGCTAGCAAATCCTCTTCCTCGGATCAGCGTCTACCAATGCAGCAAAATATTCCAGATATCAAGGAATTGCTAACCTTTATACAGTAACAGGTGGACAAGATCAGGGAAGTAACTAAGGAAACTGGAGCAGATGTGACCCGGTTAAGGATCACTCTCCAAGCCACGAAGAGGCAAGGAATAAGGGCTATGCATGATGTAACTGAGAACCTGACCAAAGTCACCAAGGAAATTGATGCCTCCTATGATAGTTTCCACCAAAGTGATCAAGACCTTGAAGTATTTCCTTGGAAGGAATTAAATGTTTGGGTTGTTTAAACAATCTTTTTCTTCATTTGTTTTGTGTGTTGGATGTTAAATCTTTTATTTTGGCTATGTCTGGATGGGCATGTAGTCGACTATGCCCGGCATAACTGCTAGCTGTATATATTTTTTGCCTGCTTAACTAATACTATTATTAGCTATTGTTCTCTTCTTGCTCTTTTTGATTGATGTCAAAGGGAAGAAGAAAAAAAAAGTACAAAGATAGGGGGAGCAACAAACAAGGAGTACAAAGCCAGGGGGAGCAGAAGTACACTCGTAAATGGAAGTATCCCCTATATTAGTCGAACTCTTTTTGGATTATTGTCCTCATCAAAAAGGGGGAGATTGTTAGGTTTATAATTTTAATAATGATCGATAATGAAAAGAGCCTTCACTAATAAGATCTCTCTTTGTGTAGATTCGCAACGGCATTAATGGATGAAAGGAAAGGAAATCCTATGAGGAAATCAGAGGAAGCCAACGACTAGGTATTTCGAACATTGCATCAAATGGAAAGAGAATCAATCAATCAAAGAACAAGGGAGGAAAGCCAATCAATCAGGCTTGCTAAACATCATCAAGCGCGCAAGAAAGGAAAGAGAGCTAATCAAGGATAGAGAGGAAATCAAAGGACAATATGCGGAAGCTCTAATCAATGATAATTGGAGGAACCAGTTCTTCAAGTTAAAAATGAATCTAGCCACACTTCTCAAGCTAGTTTCATGAGACTACCCTTGGGTCTCACTCTTAGATATCTATGCCTCACAAGGAAAGACCTCCAATCATTGCTGCTATGTGATCCAGAAAAAAAAAAGGAATCAGAAGAATCATCGATCAATATAAAAGAAGTAGAAGGGCAAAGAAGATCATGCAACTTCACATCTGTTTCTGCACCTTTCTAGTTCTTAGTACAAACATTGTGTTCTTGAGTCTACAAGTGTCGCATTGGAAGAGTTAGAAAAAAAACAAGAGTTGCGTCAACACTAGAAAGAAACATTGTTGCTATATATCGTTAGTGGTGAACGTACTAAAACCATCACTGTTGTAAAAGCTTACTAATGATCTAAGAGAACCCTTGTGACCCAAGAAAACTGGACGTAGGTACCACACCAATACTAAACCAGTATAAAAACTGTTGCGCCTCCTTACTTTTCGATTAACGCAATTTATTTCTGCTGCAATTGATTCCTGTGTGAATTCTAGTCAACTAATTTCTCTTATTATCAACTAAGTTTTAAAATCGGCTAAACTTCACCCCCTCTTGTACTTTCAGTGTTTGGTTTGGAGCATAAGAAATGTCTTGTTCTATAAATTTAAAGAATAGTTCCTCTTCATATTGTGTAAATGAATTACACATATGCGTAATCTTTCTTTTACAGAACTTTGAGGCAATTTGTAACTTGCGAGTCCATCCCTCAATAGTCACTCATCTATTCAGAATTACTAGTAAAGTATCACGCCCCTAAATTCCTATCTTAGGATGTCATGATGGCACATAATCCCTAAGACTAGGTAAGCCTAACACATGCCGAGTTAATAACAGAATTGAACTATTTAATCATTAGACATAAACCAATAAGTGACATACATAGCTGCAAAAGACCAATAGTTATACATTTTTTAAAACCGGTAGTACGGAGTCATAAGCTCTGCTGACATACACTAGAATTTCTAAATACAATTCTGTTCTGAATTAAAGATAAATAGCAATAAAGATAATATGTGAAGGTGACTTCGAGGCCTGCGAACGTCAAGCAGGTATATCTTGAAGTCTCCCGTTGCGCAGTCACAACTCTCAAAAACACGATCAGAAGTACCTGGATCTACACAAAAATGTGCAGAAGCGTAGCATGAGTACACCACAGCGGTACCCAAAAGGTATGAAACATAACCTCGGTTGAGTAGTGACCAAGCCATATCAAGACACCTATTAGACATAGAAACCTGTGCAAGATATAACACAAAGCTAACAATGGAAAAAACATCAGTGTAAGATTAACATCGGAAAGATTATTGATTTACAACCAGCAATGAAAATAATTATCACGACCAAAAATTCGCCTAGTTGTGATGGCACCTAACCCGACACGCTAGGCAGGCCAAATACAATCAACACAACTTGAATCAAGTAATAAGAGACAATTGGATAAAATAATTGAACTTTCTATACAATTCCAAGGACTGGTAGTACAAATCATGAGCTTCTAAGATTTAGAATATACAAAAGCTGGTACAAATAAATACGTCATTTGGTTGAAGTTTACATAAACATATTAGCAAAATCTAAGGCTACCAAGGACAAGTGGCAACTATAATCGAGACACGGGTACATCTTCAATGCCAGCTCTCGCCATACACAGCGACTCCAACTCTAAATTCTACACACAAGGTGCAGAAGTATAGTATGAGTACAACCGACCCCAAATATCCAGTAAGTATATTGTCTAACCTCGTTGAAGTAGTGACAAGACTTTTTAGTTAAAAGATACTCACGGTTATAACCTGTGCAGTAGACTAGCAATAGAAACAATTTTAGAACATAACAGATAAGAGTACAGGAAAACAAGTATGCGAGGCAGTAAATGATTACTAGAAGAAATCACAGTAGTAAATTCATAACTTTCATGGTGTGAGAAATGTACTCAAAATATCAAATCAAATGGCACGGCAACACCCGTTGTGCATATATCTCATCCTCACAAAATATGTAAATGTAGGTCAAATCAATTGGCACGGCAACATCCTTTGTGCATTTATCTCTTCCTCAACGAGCATACGTATAAGAGTACCAACCAGATGAAAGAAATGTCAATAACAATAACGAGCAACGCAGTGCATATGGGCAGTAATAGACTAGATAGAAGGCATAAAAGTAATGATATCATTTAAGGTAAAGGAACATAAATTTTAATAGGTAACATGATAGAAGGCTTAGATGTAGATATAACAGCCATGAAGGAAAGTATGATCTTTATAAGCTAAACAAATAGAAGGCATGAGTAACTAACATGGTAGAAGGCATATACAGAAGTGCGACAAATGAGAAACGACACAGATGTAGATACAACAAATAAGAAGGAAAGCATGATATATGCAAGTTAAACAAATAAAAGGCATGGAAAACACAACAACAATTCAGATAGAGGTCAAAGACAAAACAACAATGACAAGTCACATAGAAAACATAGGTGCAACAGTAACAACTCAAGATAAAGGCAATGCATGTCTCTCATCCTCGCCTGCACGAAAACACCCTCCATGCCATGAACACATGATAATATAAAAACATGGTAATGTAAATGAAATGGCACGGCATCACCCTTCATGCTTTTACTCTCATCCTCACATAATAATGTAAATGAAAATATGATAATCTAAATAAGATGGCACGGAATCAACCTTCATGCTTTACACTCTTCCTTACAAAGCACGTGTATATCAATAACAAGCATGGTTGGAAGCATGAATAATATCAAGGAGAGTGATTAAGCGAATATTTCAAATGAACATTAATCGCGGGTTTCAAGCTAATAACAATTCAATAAACCTCAAGACCCTTATTATTCAAGTATTTCGATAAGTCTCAAAGATGATCTTCAACTCAAGCATACAATCCAATATCTCAAGTATATTAGACATGTCGATGTATTTGTGATTAAGTACAATATCGACCGTATTAGCACATGAATAATTTCACAAAAGTTCGTCAAATTTTAATCAAATTATAATAAGTTAAATCATGGTTTCTAGCATTTAATGTCATATTCATAGTAATCTAGAAGTCAAGGAAAACATGAAACAAGAAGGTCACATGATTCGACAAGGCACAATTAATCGTATAATTTACCCTCGAGCATGATTAACCCTGGCACATGCATATACATTCGTCACCTCATATATGCATCACCCCACATGTAGCAACCAATATCAATTAGTAAGAAAAAAACTCCCCCAAATAAATTAGGCAAGATACTTATCTCAAACAAGTCAAATCAATACACTAGAAGCCCCATCCCGCTCAAATCATTCTCTGAACGGCTCGAAACTAGCCAAAAGCAACACAAAATCATCAAATAATGCCATAGGAAGCAAACTCAAACGATAAAGGTTGGATCTTTACACATTTACTCAAAGTCAACCAAAAAGTCAAATCGGGGACCGCACCTCGAAACCCGACAAAATCCACAAATTCCGATAGTTCATTCGAATACGAGTCCAACCATACTAATTTCATTCAAATCTGACTTCGAATCAATTTTCAAAACTCAATTAATCACTTTAGGGAAATTTAGATGAAAACCCCCAATTTCTCTTTTGAAATGAACAATCAAATGTCAAAATCGAAGATGGAATCATGGATAATCAAAATCGAGAAGAAAAGACTACCCCAATCCATGGGGTGAAAATTCTCTCCAAAATCACCCAAATCCGAGTCTAGAGTTCAAAATATAAAAAAATGAGCTAAAATCCCGAAATTCCAACTCTTAACCCAACTGTAGATGTCGCATTTGCGACCAAAAATTTGCAATTGCGGACTGTTCGCAATTGCGACCAAATGTTCACAATTTTGCGACCAAGGTTCAAAATTGCGTCAAGTTGTTCGCAAATGCAGTAGTTCGCAATTGCAACAAAAAGTTCGCAATTGCAAAATACCAGCACCGGCAAACCCAAACTTCACTTAAATGATCAGGAACCACTCTGAAACTCATCCAAAACCTCCCGGACACAAATCATATATGCATTTCAATCATAAAATACGCTACGCACATGCTCGCGCACTCAAAACACTGAAAAGAGGTCGTCTTGACTTGATATTGACCATGGTCAAACTCCAAATTTCTTAACTTAACTAGTCTCTCAACCAATGATCCAAAATATACCCGAGCCCCTCGGGATCACATCAAATCATACCACAAAGTCCCAAAATATAACACAGACCTACTCGAGGCTCAAATCTCACATAGAAACATCAAAACCACGCGTACCTCAAATCAAACTTTATGAACTTTTGAACTTTCAACTTCCAAAAATCGTGCCGAACCATATCAAATCAACTCGGAATAACCTCAAACTTTGGATACAAGTTCCAAATGACATAACGAACCTATTCCAACTCGCAGAACCCAATAACATTGAAGTCAACTCCCGGTCAAACTTATGAACATTCCAAACCTTCAAATTTCTAACTTTCGCCAAATAGTGCTGAATCCTTCTACAAACATCCAAATGAAATTCCGAGCATACTCCCAAGTCCAAAATCACCATCCAGACCTCCCAGGATAATAAAGTTTCGATTCGAGGCCAAATACACAAAAGTCAAATTATTGGTCAACTCTTTATACTTAAAGCTTCTAACATGAGTTTCATTCCTCCAAATCCATTCCGAGGCGCATGAAAACCAAAACCGATGATTCGTACAAGTCTAATACATTATATAAAGCTACTCAAGACTTCAAACAGTTTGAAAGCAAATGCTTAAAATGACTTGTTGGGTCGTTTCATCCTCCCCCACTTAAACATATGTTCATCCTCGAACATGCCAAGAGTCGTTGCAAAGCCATCAAATACTGCATGAGCTCATCGTACACATGCCAGTGTGTGATCCCATGTCACCCCAATCCATATAAGTCCGCCAACTCAACATAACCATTAATTCTTCCTTCAACCTAATCCATAAACCTTGGAACCCAATTTCCAACATCCGGAATTCATTATAAGACCCAAATTCTCACATCCATACACTGCATAAGTCTGAACAAACTGTATCAAGCCATAACCATAACCCAAAATGTAATCACATGATATACCACATAACTCAGATACTCACAGCAATAACTTCTGACCACAATAGTTGTCCTAAAATGAATCTGGTACCGGTAGTAAACCTCATACCAAATAAAATCTAGTCCAAAACTATCGCACACTACCGATGAAAAAAACACGCAGAAACGCATAACCACTCTCAAATTAACAAGTGATGGAGCTCTTGCTTCCGACAAGGATTATAGCCAAATTCTAAGCGGAAATATGGTATCATTCTCTAAGACGTTCCTCATCCCAATGCGTTAGTGCAAATCTCAGATCTAGAAACCTTATCTCCGCTAATATAAGCAGCCCAACCGACAAGTCACACCAAAGCCATATGGATCCCCACACAACACGGTTCCGTACACCAAACAAGTAATAATTCAGACATGACAGATAATAATATGAAATTTAAATAAGAAGGCTATTAAGCAAGTTAAGAAGCCAAGGTAATTTTAACATCTCCCTATGAACTATTTTCAACAAAGTGATAGCAAAATACACGAAATAAGCATAAGGAGTTACATATCATCATAGTATGTTGTGGCGCGCAACCCGATCCAATCATATCAATCCACATAGGGGTACCCATCGAACCATAATGCCCGGGCTAACTGATCACATGTGCGTCAACATCAAGCACGATAGAGTGCACAAATATAATTGTGGGAAGATGATTAGGCACAAACAATACTGAGAAAGACAAGCACAACTATGGTGTAATAAGCAAGTCAACATCACGAGGGCCATCTCGCCCATAACGCCATTAGGCCTAAACAGAATTACAATATGCGTGCAAAAAATCATGTAACCCTCACAACCCGTCATTGCATAAGAGAAAAGCACATAACATATACCAAGGCGAGAATAACATCCATTCCGCTCGATTATATACCTGTGGTAACAACTGCGCAAGAGCAAGCAAATCCGATCTGATACATAATACAAATTCCCATTAGGCTCACAAATAATCCACAAACCAAATTCTTATCATTCCCAAACAGGTAAATAACCTTCCAAAAGTCCATAGCACTTACCATCAATCATCCAATCCTCAAAATTTCTTCACAATTTGCAATCAAGGAATAGTCTTCCAACGAGAACATCCAGTCTCGGAACATCATGAATACCAAAACCTCCATATCCGATCTCAACACTACTGCTCAAATGGCTGATGCGTCACTCATATTCCATCATCTTACAGAAAAATACCCACAAGTCAAAACATAATGCACCTGCCAACAGGCGCACTCTATTCTGACAATATCAAATGGTGCCAACATTCTCTTAAACACCCGATATCATTTGTTTCATCAAGAATTCATATCCTTCCCTTCAAAACTCATCCGCAACCTTGAACTCGCAGCTTTCAATCCCACACGGAGCACCGCCACTAACATGTTAACTTGTGAAAATACAAAAATCTCATAATCAACTCTTAACCACAAGCAAATTGAACATCTCATCAACCGAGAACCTTTCATTTAACTCAATCGAGGAGAACATTACCACACGCAATGCAACTTTTATACCTGTAGATCACATCTAGTCTGACTGTGGCCACAACCATGGTGAATCCTTCGGAACTCATTAACACATAATTGAGTCATCATAATGGATCTCCTCTAACTCAACCGAGACACACAGACTGCCAACCCAAAAGTAACTCAATTCGATATGCTCGCTCTGAAGGAACCTTCTGCAAATCCAAAGCCGTTTCTTGCATCTCTCCAATAGTGCCATGCATAATCATTCTTGACATAAAAATATTGCAGATACGGTTATCATTCACTACCGATCTCAAGCCCTATCCATTCACAAATTCAAAAGTCCTTAAATGCCACATATTATCTAGAACTCATCAGAACCTTTTCGATAACCACTCATCTTACTCTGATCTTCAATACATAGCTAATAAGCACCCAACAACCCCCAATTCACCAGCACATGACTATTCAAAGAAATAACCAAGCAATCCCTCAGCCCGAAAACTTATTGCATAATCCTGCAATCCGATTGTCAATGCCAGACTCCCCCACTTAGCTCAAAGCCATAAAACACATCGTCAGTAATCCATAGTACCATATCTTCATAGCTGCTCCGATCCCGCACTGTGAATCGGCTGAAAACTTCAGAAGCTAAGGTGATACTGGTCGTAGAACACTCTGAAGGTTCTGCCAAGCATACACCCATCCTTGCAATAGTCAAGCAAACTTCCCCAAAACACCTTGAAATGATATTATATGCATTCCACCAAATGGAAACCTTATACGAAAAACAAGATCCAAACTCATCACGCAGGAGATAACCCCTCATTGTACTCAAATCAACACCTTACAATGATCCCACCATAATCACAACAACTAGGCCACCAGCCGATCTTCCCAAGTCCTTGCTTACCAATCAGATATAAGAATTTGCTTTGTACCACAAATGAACGACTGAAAGATCTATCTCTGTATCTGCTTCCAAGACTAGACAGTACATCGAGATGATAATCAAGCATCTATAGCCTTTCGTAAACCATCCACAACATCACAAATCGTCGGCGCATAGCGAATATCGAGTTTGTTGATGGTAGGCTATAATCTCGTATTTTAGTCGCTTATTTCACTCTAATTCACTGCACTTTACTTGTTTCTGGCTTTAGTTGCTAGTGTTTTGCACTTATTGTGTGTTTTATACCTTGTAGGAAAGATTCTGAGCTATGTAGATGTTATGGAATGAATTTGAGTAATTTGGAGCTTTAAAGTCTGAGTAAAAGCCCAAGGTATTAAGCCGGATCGTGTTCGGGGGTCGAGGACCAAGTCTGGACGTCAAAAAGCAAGAAAAATCCGTACTCTGAGAAATCCACTATCGCGGCGTGTGGGGCGGCGCGTGGGGCACCGCGGGTGTACAATTTCCTGCTGCCTGTCGGAAACTAGCTCTCTAGATTTTACTACTAATGTCCCACATGGCACGTCGACCCATGTAGCGGCCCGTGCAATATTTACAGAGTGAAAATCCTATTTCGGCTAGGAGAAGGTGATTTCATCTGGGCCCGCCCCTACTTGGTATAAATACATGAAAAAGTATTATTTTCTAGACTTTTGACACATATTCGACCTAAGGAGGCTAAGGAAGAGTTGGAAGAACACGAGCACAAGGATTTCAGCATTCCCTCCTCACTCAAGACCCGAGTTTGGGTTGAATTTATGTTTTTCTATACTTTAATTTTATTTGTGATGAACTGCTCCATATCTGTGGAGTAGTTCCCTTTAGGGTTTGATGAATATGGTGCATTGATGATTGTTTGTGGATTATTACTCTAGTTTTATGTATTGAAGCGTTTTGGATGATTTAATTGTTGCATCTATATTCACTTGTTCATGTAATCGAGAGAGGCATAACTTGTGATATCTTTGCATTATATTGTTAGTTGAGTTCATTAATTCTTCTTAGTAATCGAAAGAGGCTAGTTGAATCATCGATTAAACCTAGTTAGGAGGATAATCGAGAGAGGTTCTCCCAAATACCAATCCACTAAGCATTCTTGCATATCTTCACGTGCTTAAATTGGTTCATCTTGTGAGGTTAAAACTTAATCGAGAGAGGAGCTTTTGTTGAATGTTTTAACTAATAATGGAGTGAATTCGAGAGACTCACTTGAACATTATAAGTAAATTATCTCGAGTTAGATCCCAAATAATTATCTTGCACCTATCCGATTACCCTATATTCTCCCACTGATAACTCTCTTTGCTTATTTCTTGTTTCGGTTGTCATTAGTCAATAAATTTAGGCTCTTAGTTAATTGTAGTTATTAATCGTATAAATCTCAATTGTTGATTCTCCTAAATAGCAATCACGCTAGAAACTACAAAAATACTGTTTAACTCCAATCCTTATGGATATGATATTATATTATACTGTCTTTGACTAGCGAGCATAACTTAAGTGTGTGTTTCGAGCTCGTCAGTGCGCAACATCGCATATGAACGAAGGCCGCACGATGAGGAAAGAAAGAAGGGAAATTCTCCTAAAACCCTTGTAGCCTCTCGAAGATAGGTACAGACGTTATCATACCGATCCACAAGACTCTAATCGACACTTGCTCATGACTCGTAGAACCTATAAACCTAAAGCTCTGATACCAACTTGTCACGACCCAAAATCTGCCTAGTTGTGATGGAACCTAACCCGGCCCGTTAGGTAGGCCAAATACAATCATCATAACTCAAATTAAGTAATAAGAGACAATGGATAAAATAATTGAACTTTCTATACAAATCCCAAGGACTAGTAGTACAAATCATGAGCTTCTAAGACTTAGAATTTACAGAAGTTGGTACGAATAAATACATCATTTGTTTAAAGTTTACACACACAGATTAGAAAAATCAAAAGGTACCAATGACAAGTGGCAGCTATAATCGGAACGCAGGTACATTTTCAATGACAGCTTCCTCCATACACAGCGACTCCAGCTCCAATATCTGCACGCAAGGAGCAGAAGTGTAGTATGAGTACAACCGACCCCATATACCCAGTAACTATATTGTCTAACCTCGTCGAAGTAGTGACGAGTCTTTGTAATTAAAAGATACACATTGTTATAACATGTGCAGTAGACTAGCAATAGAAACAATTCTAGAACATAACAGATAAGAGTACAAGAAAACAACTTGAGAGGCTACAAATGATTACTAGAAGAAATAATGGATGTAAATTCATAACTTTCATGGTGTGATAAATATACCCAAGATATCAAATCAAATGGCAGGGCAATACCCTTCGTGCATTTATCTCATCCTTACCAAATATATGACTGTAGGTCAAATCAATTGATATGACAACAACCTTCGTGCATTTAGCTCTTCCTCACCGAGCATACGTATAATAGTGGTGAAAGAAAGGTTAATAACAATAACGATAAAGTGGGAGATACACAAGAAGCAATAACGAGTAACGTAGTGCATATGGGCAATAGTAACAGATTAGATAGAAGGCATAGAAGTAATGATATTGTTTTATATAGAGGAGCATAAATTTTACTAGATAACATGGTAGAAGGCTTAGATATAGATATAACAGCCATGAGGGAAAGCAAGATCTATGTAAGCTAAACAAATAGAAGGCATGAGTAACTAACATGGTAGAAGGCTTATACGAAAGTGCAACAAATAAGAAATGGCACAGATGTAGATATAACAAACAAGAAAGAAAGCATGATATTTGCAAGTTAAACAGATAGAATGCATGGACAACACAACAACAATTGAGATAGATGACAAAGACAGAACAACAACGACAAGTCACATAGAAAACATAGGTGCAACAGTAACAACTCAAGAAAAAGGCACGAATGTATACACAAGGAAAGGATATTACCATATAATGCATGTCTCTTGTGCCTGTATGGAAATGACCTTCATGCCATGAACACATGATAATATAAAAACATGGTAATGTAAATGAAATGGCACGACATCAACCTTTGTACTTTTACTTTCATTTTCACATGATAATGTAAATGAAAACATGATAATGCAAATGAAATGGTACGGCATCACCCTTCGTGCTTTTACTCTCATCCTCACATGATAATATACATGAAATGGCACGGCATCACCCTTCGTGCTTTCTCTCATCCTCACTTGATAATGTAAATGAAATGGCACGACATCACCCTTTGTGCTTTACACTCTTTCTCACATGATAATGTATATGCAATGGCATGGCATCACTCTTCGTGCTTACTCTTTCTCATAAACCACATGTATATCAATAACAACCCAGGTAGGAAGCATGAATAACATCAAGGAGAGTGATTAAGCGACTATTTCAAATGAGCATTAATCACGACTTTCAAGCCAATAATAATTCAATAAACCTCAAGAACCTTATTATTCAAGTATTTCAACAAGTCTCAAAAATGATCTACTCAAGCATAGAATCTAATATCTGAAGAACAACGGTCGTAGTGATGTATTTGTGATTAAGTATAATAACGACCGGATTTGGAATATCAATAATTTCACAAAAGTTCGTCAAATTTTAATTAAATTATAATAAGCTAAATTATGATTTCTAGCATTTAATTTCATATTCATAGTAATCTAGAAGTCAAGGAAGACATGAAACAAGAAGGTCACATAATTCTACAAGGCAAAGTTAACCGTATAATTTACCCCCGAGCATGATTAACCCTTGCACATGCATATCCGCTCGTCACCTCATATGTGCATCAACCCCCGATGTAAAAAACAATATCAATTAGTAGGAAAAAAATTCCCCTAATAAAGTTAGGTAAGACACTTACCTCAAACAAGTCAAATCGATACACTAGAAGCGCCATCCTGCTCAAATCATCCTCCGAACGACTCTAAACTAGCCAAAAGCAACTCAAAATCATCATATAATGCAATAGGAAGCAAACCCAAACGATAAAGGTCGAATCTTTACACATTTACTCAAAGTCAACCAAAATGTCAAACCCGGGCCCGCACCTCGGAGCACGAAAAAACTCTAAAATTCCGACAACCCATTCGAATACAAGTCCAACCATACTAATTTCATTCAAATCCGACTCTGAATCAATGTTTAAAACTCAATTAATCGCTTTAGAAAAATTTAGACAAAAACCCCAATTTCTCTTTTGAAATCATCAATCAAATGGCAAAATCGAAGATGGAATCATGGAATATAATCAAAACCGAGTAGAAAACACTTACCCCAATCCATGTTGTGAAAATTCTCTCCAAAATCGTCCAACCTAGCTGCAGATGTCGCATTTGCGACCAAAAAGTCGCAATTGCACACTGTTCGCAATTGCGACCACATGTTCATAGTTGCAGAGTTAGAATTGCGACAAAATGTTCGCAGTTGCGACCAGTCGCAATTGTGACCAAATATTCCCAAATGTGGTAGTTTGCAATTGCAACAAAAAATCACAATTGCAAAGTACCAGCACCAGCACCAGCAAACCCAAACTTCACCGAAATGATCTGAAACTACCCCGAAAATCATCTGGAACCTCCCGATATTGACCATGGTCAAACTCAAAACACCGAAAAGAGGTCGTCTTGACCTGATATTGACCATGGTCAAACTCCAAATTTCTTAACTTAACTAGTCTCTCAACCAATGATCCAAAATACACTTGAGCCCCTTGGGATACCGTCAAATCATACCAACAAGTCCCAAAATATAACGCGGACCTACTCAAGGCGTCAACTCTCACAAAGCAACATCAAAACCATGAATCGCACCTCAAATCAAACTTTATGAACTTTTGAACTTTCAACTTCCAAAACTCGTACCGAACCATATCAAATCAACTCTGAGTGACCTCAAATTTTGTACACAAGTTCCAAATGACATAACGAACCTATTCAATTAATCAATCATTTCCAACGCATGGGCTTACAACAAGAATTACCCCGATGCACCACACCTTGTAACCACAAATCATGAGCCACAATTTTCAAATCTTACACACCTGGCACCTCATGCCCACAATACTAATAACAGTCGCACGGCAAAGCCCACGTGCTACCATGTACATTTTATCCGTGTCACATATCAATTAAAATGTTTGAGAGATATATTTAAACACAATAAAGCATAATAACAATCTGAATAAAGTAAGGCATCAAAGAGGAAAATGAGATTTTTTTAGAATCAATTTAAGTAAGATAAAGAAAAATTTATACAAAATAGAGTATCAGATGAGCTTAGTTTAGAAATCAATAAAATAAAGTAAAAATATCGTGTTTAAACAAAGTAAAACATCAGTTAAATTAATGAAATAAATATAAAATTTGTTAAAGTAAAACATAATAACAACTTTAAGTAAAGTAAACATCAAATAGGGTGATAGTTGTAATTTGAGAACCCAATTAAAGTAAAATATGATGACCATTTAAAATAGTAAAGCACCGAGTAAGATAACGAGTTTTATCTTAGGATATACTTAGAATAAAGCATGTTGATAATTCTTTTATTTAAAAAGTTATGTTACCAACAACTCAACAGAATATGAGATAACGACTCCACGTAAGTAAATTTACATTGATGATCAATTTACCAAGTAATAACAGAGGCACAGATTGGCATGTTAAAGCAAAATAACAAATCACGTGGAATACATGACTCACACAAGAAGCCACAATTGTTCCAACACCAAGATAACATCGAGGAACCACACCTCATATTCACATTTCTTAATTCAAAATCACAATCTTTCCTTATATCGGCGTGTGAGCCTTACATTTAGATATCTTTGAAACCATTTTCCCAAAATAGTTACGCGCGCTTTAGCCCTCTTATGTCACCGCGTGGCTTCAAGTAATTTCCTTACTAGCAACACGAACATAAATCCCACCTTATGTCGCTACATGCACATCAACCCATATCCTTATACCGCCGTATGCGCATCAATATCACAACAAAATAACATCTCGTACCACACATGCCCATATAATTCCAAAATAAACAACATCAATGTTACCATAACACATAGCCCATCGCTCAGCCACAATGTGTACAAGAATCTCAAAATAACAAAATGAATGAGAAATACTCAACAAGGAAAGGTATCTCAATATTCAATAACCTCAACTTCAATGTGATAATAGCTTTCGCAACTTCAAATTCAATAACTCAAAATGAAGGTATTCCCACGAAATGAAAATTTCCAATACAAATGTATACATAAACTCAACAATGAAAGAGATAGTATGAAACAGTAACTACGTCTAAATGCATGAGAATAACTCAACACAAAGAGACTTCATGCAATAACAACTCCAAATAAGAATAACTCAACAATAAAGGATGTAACATGACAATAGGAGAGGTAATATCTTCAATTAAGGCATAAACGAGCAAATTTGACAATAAGAGATAGAGCATGTATTAACAACGTCAAACAAGGCATGTAAGAGTAAACTAAGCAATGGAAGATATAACATGATATGACAATTTCAATTAAATGCATGAAAGAAGCCTAAGAGTTTATACTGGTCAAAATACCACATATGAGCCCGTGTACACACTCGTCACCTCGTGTACACATCTCCCACATAATTCAATAAATACAAACAACTCGTAGTTCCCCCACACAAAGTTAGGCAAAATACTTACATCAAAAAACCTAATTCAATACTCTAAGAAGCTCTTCCTGTGTGAAACAAACTCCAGACAGCTCGAATCTAGCTATAATAATTTAACATTATAAATAAAAGCCGTAGGAATATTTTCGTATAATAACAGCTTTGATCTTTAATGAAAACTAAAGAGTCAACCCAAAAGGTCAACCCCGAGCCCACAACTCGGAACCCAACAAACTCACAAATTCCAAACACCCATTTCAATACGAGTCCAACCATACCAATTCATTCCATTCCGACCTCAAATCGGCCTTCAAACCATCAATTTATGCTTTAGAAAGTTTTTTACTAAAATCCCCAATATAAATCATTAATCAAACACTAAAACGAGGTTAAACCCGAGTAAAAATACTTACCTCAATCCAAATAGTAAAAATCCCCTCCAAAATTGCCCAAAACCGAGCTTCAAAACCTTGTGAGAAAAAGTAACTAAATTCCAAAATAAGAAAAAAAAAAAAAAAAGCAGCAACTGTTCCAACTCGAATCAGGTCCTAGATAATACCGAAACTCGCGTTTGATAAGCCCAACATAATCCTTGCAAGATTACACCCCAGTTAGTATCTTGACCCACTTTGGCTTTAAAATGAGGGAGATATGATGTTTTGAAGTTTAAAAGCAATCTGAAAATTTCAGGGCTATAAATGGCATTTTCATTATTACTTGCACCTGAATAAAACCAGCAGTAAGAAAATCTTCGTTTTAGCACCCAAAACTCATTCGAAACCTCCCAGACACAAATAATATATTCAATCATTAAAGATGATACGAACCTTCTCGTGCACTCAAAACACCAAAAAGAGGTCATATTGACCCGATATTGACCACAGTCAAACTTCAAATCCTTAACTAGTTTCTCAACCAATGATCCAAAATACACTCAAGCCCCTTGGGACCCCATCCAATCATACCAACAAGTACATATACATCATTCAAACTTACTCAAAGCCTCAAAATACACACAAGAACATCACAACAAAGAATCGAGGCTTAAATCAGATAGAATTTCTCTTAAGTTGTTAAATCTTCATTCTTTCGAAAGATTGAATCACACTTATACACTTCGGGTTACTTTCAAACTTTGCACACAAGTTCAATTCAACTATATAGACCTATTCAATGTCTCGTAATATCAATTGGAGTCTAATAACATCAAAGTCAACTCTTGGTCAAACTTATGAACTTTTAAGTTCTTCAAATTGCCAACTTTTGACAAAATAGTGTCGAATTCTTATAGGAACCTCCGAAACCAAATCTGAACATAAGTACAAGTCCAAAATTATCATACGAACCTATCGGAACAATCAAAATCTGATTCTGAGTCTGTTTAACCAAAAGTTAAACCTTGGTCAACTCTTCCAACTTAAAGCTTCTAAAACGAGAATCATTCTTCCAAATCAATCCTGAACAGCTCGAAATTCGAATGCAATCATACACGCAAGTCATAGTACATAATAAGAAGCTACTCAAAGTCTCAAACTACTGAATGGAACACCAAAGCTTAAAACGACTGGTTGGGTCATTGTATTCTCCCCCACTTAAGCATATGTTCGTCCTCGAACGTGCCAAGAGTCATTCCAAAGCTATCAAATCGCTGTATAAACTTGCCATACACATACCATGAGTGATACCACATCATCTCGACCTATATAAGGCCGACAACATAATCTAACCAAGGATCTTCACCTTAACCTTAGCTCACAACCCTTAGAACCCAATCTCCAACTTTCAGAATTCATTATATACCATATTCTCGCATCTATACCTGTATAAGTCTAAATAAAGTTGTATCAAGTCGTAACCATATCCCAAGTATAAATCACATGATATTCCACATAACCCATATACACATAGAATTAGCTCCCGACCACAATAGTTGCTCAAATGGCAAATCCGGTATCAGTATCTAACCTCCTATCAATAAAAACCTTGATCCAAATCTTCGTACACTGCCAATGAAGAAAGAAACACGCAAAAACTCATAACTATCATCACATAAACATGTCATGAAGCTCCCTTACCCGACAAAAACCTTAGCCGAAATCTATGTTGACCAGTGATATTATCCTTCCAACATACCTCAAGTCTGATAATACTCATTCCAAGTCAAATAACATCACCCCATCCAGTACAAGATGCTCTACCAAAATGGCACACCAATCCTATTTAGAGTCATATACCATGCAATCCGTGCACCAACAAGATATAGCTCAGATATACCCAATGATGGAAACAAAATGAAATAAAAGAACTACCCTGCCAGCTCAACAGATACCATCACCAAGCGCAATGCTATAAACCCATCACACAAGGAGAAACAAACATACTGGATATGCTCAAGGATCATATCCCAACATAACCTCGCTGCGATGCATGACCAAATCCAGACACTGATCTACATGGAATACGTAGAGCCATGAGGCTCATAATCATATACGTATGCATATCAACAACAAACATGGGGAGTGCATGACCATAACCATGGAGAAACAGATATCACTATATATCCCAAATAGAGGACCATAATCAAGGTGCAGTAAACCATGCAACATCCCAAGATCCACCTCGCTCGAATTCCACTACAACACGCAAACAGTACCACATCAGGTGTGCAAATAGTCAATAGTCTCACAACTCATCGTAGCATAGCAGAGTAACACATGGAACAAATCAGAACACGGATAAGATCAACTCTAATAGATGACACCACCATTAACATTAGTTCTAAGTAAACAAATCCAACCCGATATAGAATGTACATTCTCATTAGGCCTACCAGTGGCCTCCAAATCAATTTAGATCCTTACGAAATAGGTAGATAGCCTCCAAAAAGCCCACAATAACATATTTATAACACATACCATAAGTAGGCAACCTCTTAGAATGCATCCACCATTCACAAGTATAGAACAATCTGCCTCAGAAAACCCTCTTAGTCTTCAAATCCTTAGAAACCAGTGTAACGACCGGATCGGTCGTTTTGAGCTTTAGCATTCCATTCGGTGGTTTGAGACTTTGAGTAGCTTCATATTATGTATTATGACTTGCGTGTATGATTTCTTTCGATTTTCGAGTGATTCGGGATTGATTTGGAAGAATGATTCTCATTTTAGAAGCTTTAAGTTGGAAGAGTTGACCAAGGTTTAACTTTTGGGTAACGGACTCAGAATCAGATTTTGACTGTTCCGATAAGTTTGTATGATAATTTTGGACATGTCCACAAAGTTTGATTAAATTCCGATGAATTTTGGATAATTTTGGGTTGTATGGGGATTATTTTCGGTTTCGACGTTATTTTGAGCATAAAGGTTACTATATTGAGCAAACGGCCTTTGATTCGTGTTTCGACTAAACCATTATATCCGTATCATAATTTGGTAAACATAGCAACTGAAATCATCAAGTTTCAACATAATTTATGGTCATTTACTAAGAATTGGGTTGCTAGATGTTTTAGACTAACTACAAAATTGCCACTGAATTCGTATTTAAAAATCCTACATTATTTCTAAATATTAAAAATAACATTTCTCCTTCATTATAAGGTCAAATGGAGTGATTTAAAAGTCTAAATTGACTGGAATTTCATGAGGAATCCATTGGATGCATCAAAAGCGAGTTTCAGGATCATTTGGCACAAGAAATGAGGCAGAACAACTAGACGTTTTTGGCTATTAATGTTGTTGGAGCATTTCTTATCTTGAAAGATTGGGATTGGGGAATTCAAGGATGTTCTTCAATTTTCTTCCATGGGGTAAGGTCTAAACGTATTTCCCTTGATTTTAATTGAAAACCCATTTAATTCTTTAAATCAAGACCTAAGGTTATGTCCTAAATTTTAAAAATTAAAAATGAGTTAGAGGTGTTTATTTCTCGATTGATTTTGGGGTTTTGTTCTCCTATATTAGGAGAACAACATACTCGAATTTGGCGAGTTTTGAAGGAGTATTTCAGGAGATATGGGACCCATCTAGTGTGGGTTGAACTCTTGGGTTATGAACATCCAAGAGCGATGTTTTGGCGAATTGGTTGAGCTATCGAACTCCAATTGAGTTGGTTTTTGTTTGTGTGAGCTTGTATTGGTTCGGGCATCGCTCGGATAAGCTTGGATTCGGAACCAAGGTGCACCCGGCGTTGACTTTTGTTGACTTTTTGGTTGACCTTGGGGTTTTGATTAAAGATTTAACCTTTATCAACCGGGTTAGTTTCCTTTGGCATTAGTTGATGTTCTTGAGTTGCCTTTTGCTAGTTTTGAGCCGTTCGAAGGTCGGTACGCGCAGGATGGCATTTCTAGAGTATTGTTTGGCTTGCTCGGTATTGGATTCGGCTTGTTCGAGGTAAGTAACAATTCTAAACTTTTGTAATAAGGGTATGAATCCCTGAGCATACGTGTTATGTGTTGGGTGTTGAGGTGACGCACATGCTAGGTGACGGGCGTGTAGGCATGCACCATGTGAATTATGACTCGGTTAATTCTATGATACTGTGCAGTTTCCAATATTGCTTTTATCCATGAAATTTCTACATAGTAGAGAAATTGAGCTGTGAATCATATTAAAAATCATGTTTAGACTATATTCTTATTCTGTTGTGACCCACTGAGGTCATCTCTGATCTTGAGTTATTTGCTTAAATTGCAGTTAAATACTCAGTCATATCTATTCATTCGCATATCATATCTCAGTCTCTGTTATCCTTTATTGTCACATCATGTTATATTGTTTGGGCTGATTGGCATGAGATTTGTGAGCCCGAGAGACTGGAGAGATTGATGACTAAATTGGGGCCTGAGAGCTGTATTGTGAGAGGTATTGTGGATTGGGTTGTACACTGCAGCAGACCATATTGGCTTCATATATATTATAGGCTTTATTATTATTAATGGGATCAGGCTGCCGCAATAGGTTTTATTGATTCGTGATAGGATCGAGCTGCATGTCGCAGCAGGCCATGTTGGCTTATTTTAGCACTTGGGCAGGATCTGCCCCTCCGGAGTCTGACATACCAGCAACGAGTGCATGTACAATACAGTAATGAGTGACTGAGTGTGATAAGTGATTGAGCGTGATGAGTGGGAGTGCAAGATAGTGAGATTGATTACTCTAAGAGTGTAAGTACATGAGTTCATTATTGTGATGCATTGCATTTGACATGCATACTTGATATATAGGCATAGAGATGCATTTCCTCACGCTACACGATTTTGTGACATTCATGATTTCACATACACATTGACATGTAGGCATAGATATGTACCTTCCTCATGCTATTTGAGAATAAGATATCTTATCTGTTGTTGAATGTTTTTGGGAAAAATCATAGTTTTTTGATTTACTCATATATTGGTGATTTCGGTGAATGATTTGGGTTTTACTGTTATACATGAAAAGCATGTCTATTTTTCCGTAACTGTGAACGAGCTGAGCATCATATCTTTGAGTTATTGCTTGTGCTGCTTTTATTATATTGTTACGAGTTTACGAGTTGTTTTTGGCTATTGGTGTTTGACTCTGACCGTTGTCCAAGCTCGTCACTGCTTTCAACCTAAGGTTAGGTTTGTTATTTAATGAGTACATGGGGTCGGTTGTACTCATACTATACTTCTGCATCTTGCGTACAGGATTTGGAGATGATGTTGCTATGAGTGGCGGGAGCTGGCAATTAAAATACACCTGCATTCTGGTTATATCTACCCCTGTTCTTTGTAGCTTTATATTTATACATCTTTTTATGTACGTTTTGAACAGATGATGTACTTATTTTATATCGGCTTTTTAAAATCTAAGTCTTAGAAGCTCATGATTTGTACTACCATTCCTTGGGGAATTGTATAAAATTTAGTTATTTCATTTTTGACTCTTATCATTATCATTATATTGTGGTTTACTATTAATTGGCTTACCTAGCTGGTCGGGTTAGGTGCCATCACGACTAGTTGAATTTTGGGTCGTGACAAGTTGGTATCAGAGCTCTAGGTTCATAGGTTCTACGAGTCAAGAGCAAGTGTCTAGTAGAGTCTTGCGGATCAGTATAGTGACGTCCATACCTATCTTCGAGAGGCTACAGGGCATTTAGGATAAACTTCCCATCTTTCTTTCCTTTTCGTGCGGTGTTGATTCGGCTTGAAGCATATGTCTTTGAATTCCATCCACTCACTCGTATGCGCATGCGAGCGTTCGATATCAGTTGTACATTGACGGTTTGTGGATTCCATTGATGAGGTGAGATATGTTATTTCTATGTTTTGGTGATGGGAAAGTCTGTAGGATTTGAGGCCCGGTTGGACCACAACTTAGGCTCGGTAGTTTCAGTTGTGTGAGCATGTGCTTTTGTACTTCTATGTCCAGTGGTGTCCCTATGAGTAGGACTAGTGGCTCGGTGAGTGATTGGATGGCTATATGATGAGTAGGATGTGACTGTGGGATGTATTCAGATGGTTTGAATGTAATGGGAAGAGTTTGCTTGAGATGTAAAAAGGAATATTGGATACTCGATTTCTGTGGATGTGTCATACATTCTTGAGTTTTGAAGGTTTTTGAGAGATTCTTTCATGTTATTTCATTTGTGGAACGAAGTAGATTTTCATCTCTTGTTGATGAATTCAAACTCAAGAATATTAAGTGATTGCGCAGTAGTTGTCGCTGTGAAAGGGTATAGAGAGATGTCAGTTTGAGGCTAAGCGGATGGGTTATCACCTTCTACGGATGTGTGATCCTTATGAGGTTGTGTGGAGGCTTTCTTTTCTACCAGTGGGTGTAGGTGTTGTGATTTGCATTTAGATTAGTTGAGAAAGTTGACCTGACCGTCATGAGGATGAATACGAGCTTAGTAGATGATTTGAGGTATTATATGGTTTGTGTTACATGAGATTATGAAGGACTTAATTGAATCTCATTGCGGTATTATGGCGGTAATAGAGTATGGGCATTATGAGTTATCGAGTGTTATGATCTATGGCTTTGAGCCAAGTAGGGAATTCCACTATTGACGATTTGATTGCATGGTTATGTGTTGTATTGGTTTAGGTCTGAGGCATACTTGTGGATCGGTTATGACTTGCAGAGGCTACTTTTGAGGATGACTCAAGCAAGGAATTTTCTGGATGCATGGTGTATTACACTTTATGGGTATATGGGAATCATGGAATAATTGAGTTGTTATTCGTGAAGGATGTAGTGCGCATGGAGTAGGAATTTGCTAGGTTGCATTAAGGCGGGGTTACTTCTTTCGCTGTTGTCGTGCTAATGGGGAATAGGTCATTCGGCCCATTTGGATAGTGCAAATGAGATTTGAGAAGAGTGGATGACTCTCGAGAAGGTTCTAATGGATTCAAGATTTATATGTAGCAACTGAGAATTTTTCGGATTTGTATATGGCTAGAATCTGAGATTTACATTGGATGGTGTCGAGACTCGCGGTATATCTATATCATTATGGATTCTACATTTTAGTATCAGGAAGGTGAAGGAAACGGCTTAGATTCACAGAAGGTCTCTTCAGAGTGTGTGTCTCGGTTGTGGTACTTTTCGGGTGCTTAAGAGGGAATACAACGGCTTATGGGCCTTAGGGTGGTGTGGTCTTATTCTAGGATCTCTTGTGGTGAGCTTTGGGTAAGTATCGTGGTGTTCTGGCAAGGAGAAGTGTCAACTTAAGGGTAATTGGAAGGACTCGGAGAAACAGGACAGCTTGGTAGTAGGTTGGATCAGCATGGTAATGGATATGATTGGTTCTTTGGGTACTTATGATGTGGTGAGTCTCTACAGGTGCTTTGTGGAAATACTCTTGGGCTTGGCAACCTGCTTCGCTTGGTTAAGTTAGAGAGTCAGTTCTGATGGCTTGCTTATGTGCAAATGGGTTTCGAAGAGTTCTCGATGGTTTCTACCGCGGCTTGAGATAGATATTTCCTACCGGCATGAGGAGCATGTTGTGTATTATGATTTTCTTCTAGATGTTCAAATAGAAGGTTTCTGACTGATCAGGTATGTATTCTGCTGGTGAATCAGAGTTGATTATGAGATTCTCATGGTTTTCATATGATGGCATGATAGATGCGGTGTGTTATGGGGGATTGGGATTTGCATGTGCAAGGTCATGGTTCAGTTTTTAAAGGGAAGGTCATGAATTATTAGACAACATGGATGATTTCAGATGACTAGATAAATGCTATTACTACTTGGTATTGCCTGAGAAGGGTGCGCATTTCAGAAGACGCACTGTGTTTTGACTTATGGATGCTTCATTGGTATTGCGGTACTCTCTTGGTTGATCTACTACTGATGTTCAGATTTTGCTGTGTGGCATGGAAGAATTATAGAGGTATTTTTCGTGGGGATGATTATGTATGAGAAATGTGTTAGTCTTTTGAGTGGTGGAGTTGGGATCGACTATGGTGATTCATGTGTTCTATGGATATGGTCATGCACTTCGTGCACTTGATGCCGAATTTTGTGTGGTTGTTGATTTAGAGCATTGTGGCTTGAGGTATTTCATACGGACCGGTGCTCGGATTGGGTCATGCATCGCAGCGGCATTATGCTAGGATATTATCCTTTGTGCTTATTTCATGTGTTGTGTTTCCCTTTGTTTGGTGGATTGATAGCATTGCGCTTCGTGGTGGTATCCGTTGAGCTGGCGGGATGGTTTCTTCATTTCCATTCTCTTTCCATCATTAGGTATATTTGAGTTATTGTTCGTTGGTGCACGAATTGCATGGTATGTGGCTCTAAGTAGGATTTGTGTGACAGGTCGGTCAAGTAGCTTGTACTGGATGAGGTGAGGTTATTGGGCCTGAAATGAGTGCCATCGAATTTGATTAAGGTATGTTTGGAAGAATTGTGTCACTAGTCGACTCAGATTTTGGCTATGGTTCTTATCGGGCAAGAGAGCTCCGGGACTTGTTAATTTGATGGGTGGTTATGAGTTTCTGTATATTTCTTTCATCATTGGCAGCGTACGAAGGTTCAGAACAAGATTTTAGTTGATATGAGGTTTGTTACCGGTGTTGGGTTGGTTATCGAGCAACTATTGCAGTCAAAAGTTATTGCTATGAGTATTTGAGTTATGTGGTATATCATGTGATTATGTCTTGAGACATGTTTATGGATTGATACATCTTGTTCAGAGTCATAAGGTGCATAGATCCAAGAACCGGGTCAGATAATGAGTTGCAGATATTGGGGATTTGGGTTTTAAGGTTTATGGACTAAGGTTGAAGTAAGGATCCTCTGTTAAGTGGTGTTGTCGGGCTTATATTGATTGGGGTGACGTCAGATCACCCATGGTTATGTGTATGGTGAGGATATATGGCGATTTGATGGCTTTGGAACGACTCTTAGCTTGAAGACGAATGTATTTTTAAGTGGGGAGAATGTAACGACCCGACCGGTCATTTTGAGCTTTAGCGTTCCATCCGGTAGTTTGAGACTTTGAGTAGCTCCATATTATGTATTACGACTTGCATGTATGGTTGGTTTCGGTTTTCGAGCGATTCAGGATTGATTTGGAAGAATGATTCTCGTTTTAGAAGCTTTAAGTTGTAAGAGTTGACCAAGGTTTGACTTTTGGGTAAATAGACTCGGAATTGATTTTTAATTATTCCAATAAGTTTGTATGATGATTTTGGACATGTCCACAAAGTTTGGTTAAATTCCGATGAGTTTTGGATAAGTTTGGGTTGTATGGTAATTGTTTTCAGTTTCGACGTCGATTTGAGCATAAAGGTTATCATATTGAGCAAACGGTCTTGGATTCGTGTTTCGATTAAACCGTTATATGCGTATCACAATTTTGGAACCATAGCAACTGAAATCATCAAGTTTTGGCATAATTTATGGTCGTGTTATTAAGAATTGGGTTGCTGGATTTTTCATACTAATTACAAAATTGTCACTGAATTCGTATTTAAAAAGTTGTACTATTTCCAAATATTGAAATTAACATATCTCCTTCATTATAAGGTCAAATGGAGTGATTCAAAAGTCTAACTTGACTGGAATTTTACGAAGGATCCATTAGAGGCATCAACAGAGAGTTTTGGGATCGTTTGGCACAAGAAACGAGGTAGAACAACTAGACATTTTTGGCTATTAATGTTGTTGGAGTTTTTCTCATCTTGAAAGTTTGGGATTGAGAGAATTCAAGGATGTTCTTCAAGTTTCTTTCATGATGTAAGGTCTAAACCGTAACCTAGGTATTTTCTTTTGAATTATTCCCTTGGTTTAAGCTTTAATCCATGATTTTAATTGAATACCTATTTAATTCTTTAAATCAAGACCTAGGGTTATGTCCTAAATTTTAAAAATTAAAAATGAGTTAGAGGCTTTTATTTCTCGATTCCTTTTGGGTTTTTGTTCTCCTATAGTAGGAGAACAACATACTCAAATTTGGCGAGTTTTGGAGGAGTATTTTGGGAGCTATGGGACCCAACTAGTGTCGGTTGGACTCTTGGGTTATGAACACCCAAGAGCGATGTTTTGGTGAATTGGTTGAGCTATCAGACTCCGATTGAGTCAATTTTTATTCGTGTGAGCTTGTATTGGTTCCAGCTTCACTCGGGTAAGCTTGCATTTAGAATCCAAGGTGGGCCCGCCATTGACTTTTGTTGACTTTTTGGTTGACTTTGGGCTTTCGATTAAAGATTCGACCTTTATTGATTGACTTTGTTTCCTTTGGCATTAGTTGAATTTTTTGAGTTGCTTTTGGCTAGTTTTGAGCCGTTCGGAGGCCGGTACGTGCGGGATGGCATTTCTAGAGTATTTTTTGGCTCGCTCGGTATTGGATTCGGCTTGTTCAAGGTAAATAACACTTCTAAACTTGGTTCTGAGGGTATGAATCCCTAAACATACATGTTATGTATTTGATGTTGAGGTGACGCACATGCTAGGTGACAGGCGTGTGGGCGTGCACTGTGTATTATGGCTCGATTGATTCTGTGATATTGTGGATCGGGCTGCACGCCGCAGCAGGACATTTTGGCTTTATATATATTATTATTATATGGAGCAGGCTACACGCCACAGCAAGCATATACGCTTTATTATTATTGATGGGATCGAGCTGCACGCCGCAGCAGGTTTTATCGATTTGTGATTGGATCAGGATGCTCGCCGCAGCAGGCCATGTTGGCTTACATTAGCGTTTGGGCTGTATCCGCCCCTCCGAAGTCTGACATACTATCAGTGAGCGTAGGTACCTTACAGTGCTGAGTGACTGCATGTGCTTAGTGATTGAACGTGATGAGTAGGAGTGTGAGACAGTGAGATTGAGTACTCAGAGAGTGTGAGTACATGAGTTCATCACTATGATGCATTGTCATGCTACACGGTTTGCGACATTCATGATTTCACATGCACATTGACATATAGGCATAGAGATGTACTTTCCTTATGCTATGTCAGAATGAAATATCTTATCTGTTGTTAAATGTTTTTGGGAAAAATCACAGTTTTCGAATTTACTCATATTTTTGTGATTTTGGTGAAAGATTTGTAATTTCGGTGAAAGATTTGGGTTTTACTGTTATATCTGAAAAGCATGCCTATTTTTTCGTAACTGTGAACGAGCATAGCATCATATCTCTGATTTATTACTTGTGCTGCTTTTATTATATTATTACGAGTTATTCTTGGCTATTGGTGTTGGACTCTGACCGTTGTCCAAGCTCGTCACTGCTTTCAACATAAGGTTAGGTTTGTTACTTATTGAGTACATGGGGTCAGTTGTACTCATACTACACTTATGCACCTTGCGTATAGATTTTGGTGCTAATGTTGTTGCGAGTGACGGGAGGTGGCATTGAAAATATACTTGCATTCCGGTTATTGCTGCCTCTTGTTCTTAGTAGCTTTAGATTTATAAATCTATTTATGTATGTTTCGAACAAATGATGTATTTATTTTATAACAACATTGTAAACTCTAAGTCTTAGAAAATCATGATTTGTACTACCAGTCCTTAAGGAATTGTATAATATTCAGTTATTTCATTTTTTACTCCTATCATTATCATTATATTGTGATTTATTGTTAATTGGCATACCTAGCTGGTTGGGTTAGGTGCCATCACGACTAGTTGAATTTTGGGTCGTGACGACCAAAAATATCCATATCTGATCCCAGCTACACTACTCAAATGACTGACACATTCCTCATACACGATCCTCCCACGAGAAATACTTCTATAATTCTTTCGTGCCGCATAGGAAAATCTGAACATCAGCGGTCGATCTACCAGGTGATTACCGTAGTACCAGTCAAGTATCCGCAGGTCAAAACACCACTAAGAACTCTTCGAGACCTGTCCACACATAACCAAGCCATCAGAATTGATTATCCCCAACTCAGTCAAGTCATGCAAGCCATCAAACCCAAGAGTATTGCCACAAAACACTGGTAAAGCATTACCACACCAAAAGAACCAATTACCTTTATTGCCATGCTGACCCAACACAACCGAGCTGACCTATTTCTTTGAATCCTCCTCGACTTGTCTTCAGGTCAACACTTTTCCTCGTCGGTACATAATGATCCTAAACCAAGCTCGCTACAGGAGATCCTAGCACGAACCACGTCATCCGAAAGCCCACGTTGTATTTCCTCTTAAGCACCCAATACAGCAACCAAGATACCCACTCTAAAGAGACCTTCTATGAATCTGAATTTGTTTCTCTAACCTCTCTGATACTAAAATGTAGAATGAATAATGATACAGAAATGCTGCAGGTCCCAACACTATCCCATGCAAAGCTCTGACCTTAGCCATATACAATTCCGGGGAATCCTTTAATACCACATATATATACCTAAGACAAGAACTAATATAACACATGACTATGCAATCTGATTGTCGACAGTAGATTCCCCCACTTGGTGCGAAGCCATAGGACATAAAATCCAATGATCCACAATACCAGCCTTCATAAGCTCATACAACACCAATCAGATACAAGAACTCGTTGCATCCTACACTTGAACTACTGAATATCTACTAACACGTTCGCGTCCTCAGTCTAGAAAACACCTCGAGACAATGAACGAGCATTCATGGTCCCCTCGTAGCTCATCAGCATCACAAACCGTCAGTGCATAACTGATACCCAGTGTACAATATCTTATACGAGTGGATGCAAGGGAATATAAGATATGTGCTTCAAGCTGAATCAATGCCACACGATAAGGAATGAAAAGTGGAATTTCCTAATAGTTCTATAGCCTCTCGAAAATAAGTACAGACGTCTCCATACCGATCCGCACGAATCTACTAAATTTGCTTATGACTCGTAGCACCTATGAACCTAGAGCTCTAATACCAACTTGTCAGGACCCCAAGTTCTCACCTTAGGATGTCATGATGGCACCTAGTCCCTAAGACTAGGTGAGCCTAACACATGTTGAGTTAATAACAGAATTGAACTATTTAATCATTAGATATAAACAAGTAAATTACATACATAGCTGCAAACGACCAATAGTTATACATTTTCCAAAACTGGTAGTACGGAGTCATAAGCTCTACTGAGATACTTAGAATTTCTAAATACATTACTGTTCTGAATTGAAGATAAACAACAGTAAAGATAATATCCGAAGGTGACTCCGAGGCCTGCAAACGTCAAGCGAGTATACCTTGAAGTCTCCCACAGCGCAGACACAACTCTCAACAGTACGATCTGAAGTACCTGGATCTGCACAAAAATGTGCAGAGGCGTAGCATGAGAACACCACAGCGGTATCCAATAAGTATCAAGCCTAACCTCGATAGAGTAGTGAAGAGGCCAGGTCAAGACACCACCTAGCCATAGAAACCTTTGCAAGATATAACATAAAGCTAACAATGGAAAGAACATCAATGTAAGACTAACATCGAAAATATTATTTACAAGCAGTAATGAAAATAATAGAAACATAGATGGAAGCAAGAAGTAGACGGGTATAAAGCAGCAACATAATCAGAACACATATGAGAAATGATTGAACTCAAATAAGGAAAAAAAATAGATGACAACTCAATTAATTAGTCGTTCCAACGCATGGACTTACAACAAGAATTACCCCAATGCACCAAACCTCGTAACCACAAATAATGAGCCACAATTTCTAAATCTAACACGTATGGCACCTCTTCCCACAATAACAATAACATTCGCATGGCAGAGCCCACGAGCTATCATATACGTTGTATCCGTGTCAAATATCAATTAAAATCTTTGAGAGATATATTTAAACATAATAAATCATAATAACAATCTTGAATAAAGTAAGGCGTCAAATAAGATAATGAGTTTTTTTTAAATTGTCACGACCCCAAATTCTCTACGTATGATATCGTGTTGGCACCTAGTCTCTAGACAAGGTAAGCCTAACACTTACTGAATTAAATGATAGAATTTAACCAAAACAACTATCGAACATAAACTATAATCTTCTATAATAAGCCAACAACCTTTAGTACAATACAATATCCCAAACCCGGTAGTATAAGTCATAAGCTCTACCGAGTTCCCTAGGAAATTTCTAAGTACAACTGTTCCTGAATAGAAATAAACTGTACAAATGAACTTCAGAAGGTTACTCCAAGGCCTGCGAACGCGACGTCAGGTATACCTTGAAGTCTCCGTGGCAGTATCTAGTCAGCTATCTAATGATCAAAAAGCTCCGAGGTACCTCGATCTGCAGAAAGCATAGCATGAGTATACCACAGCGGTACCCAGTAAGTACCAACACTAACCTCCGTGGAGTAATGACGAGGAACAATCAAGACACCTAATAGACATAATAACTTGTACAAGTATAAATGTGAAACAAACAAGGAACAATATCAATATAAAGCTAAGCATGGTAAAACGACAACAATGCTTGCAACAGAAAACTAGAAGTAATAATTATCAATACGAAACAAATAGGTAATAACGTTGTAGATTAAGTTGAATAGAGTCAAGGTCCGGTGAAACCAAGTAAGGAACAACAGGTAGCAACCAAATAAACAACCGCTTTCACACAAGTTTTATACAAGATCGTTCTTGAGGTACCACACCTCATCACCACAATTCGCGGGTCCCAAATCACGAACCCTGATCACTTGGCATCTTGTGCCCACATTACAACTCACAATCGCACGGATAAGTCACGTGCTGCACGGACAACTCACGTGCCAATACCATTAATACCTTATATCTGCACGGACAACTCACATGCTAAGGAAGTCACAATACCTCATATCCGCATTGACAACTTATGTGCCAACAATAATAATCATTCATAACCGTACGGACAACTCACATGCCAACACTAACCATAACTCATAATCGCACGGACTACTTACGTGCCCACAACAACAATAATTCATATCCGCATGGACAACTCACATGCCAACAATAGCAATAACTCATGACCGCACAGACAACTCACGTGCCAATAGTACAACTCTCACACAGAAGGCAAGTAAACGAGAATACATATAAATGATCAATAAACACCAGGAGTCCTCTTCTTAAACCGATATGAGTGATTAATTACGTGTATACTTGCGCCAGTGTTCTATCACAACTCGAGTCAAAAAGTAAGAGCAGAGACAATGAATGGCACATAAGAAACAACACAACGAAATGTAAATTGCATAACTCACACAAGGTAGGCACACCACTACACAAGTATCCTCAATAAAAATGCCCCCAGGCCATCACAAATCATCTCTGACATAGCCCCCCTTGTCTCACATGCCTGCCTTGTCTCGCCGCACGCGCATAATAATATTCCCGCCTTGTCTTGCCACATGTTCAAACCTACATATATATAGCCCACCTTGTCACGCCGCATGTGCAAATATCAATGAGAACAATAGCACAGACAACTCACGTGCAAACACCCCGACAATCCTCTCAACAATATCACGTGTGCCAAAACACAACATGTGCCCATATGTCACAAAATTTTCTCAAAATAATGGCAATACCACAACCACACATAGCTCTCAACTCAACAACACTGAGTACAAACAAAAATAACAACAACAATAACATGGGAGTATGGCAAGTAAACCAACACAAGAATTACAAAACGCAAAGAACGGAAGAACGAGCTCACAATGAAAGACGTAACAAGTATAATAGTTTCAAACAAGAATAACTCAACAATGGGAAAGATAATCTGTAAAGAGTAACTCAACAATGGAAGGGATAACATGTAATAATTATTCCAAATAGGTGCAACTCAGCGATAAGAGAGATAAGATGTAACATGATTCCAAATAAGGATAAGTCAACAATGGAAGGGATAACAATAACTTCAATTAAGGTTAAGCAATTACGGAAGAGATAACATAGCAATAAAAGAGGCAACAACTTCAATTAAGGCATATAAGAGTATAGTTGGCAAAAAGGGTAGAACATAAATCAATCAATTTCAAATGAGACACGTAAGGATAAATTTAGAAATGGAGGATTTAACATGATAAGACAGCTTCATTTTAATGTACATAAGAACCTAAGAGTCTAAACCAGTTAAATTTCCACATGTAAGCGGTGTACACACTCGTCATCTCGTATTCACGTCTTTCACGTAGTTCAAGTAGTACAAACAAACTAATCCCTGCGGGGTAGTTCACCCACACAACGTTAGGCGAGATACTTACCTTAAAAGCCCTCAATAATTTCTCAAAAATAACTTTTCCATTAAAATTCACCTCCGCTTGGCACAAATCTAACCAAGATCACATCAAATAATGCAAGAGAAATCAATTCCAAAAATTAAAGCTACGATCTTTACACAATTGCTCAAGAGTCAAACAAAAGTCAACCTGCGGCCCGCCCGATCAAAACCCGGGTCCAATGGTAGAATTCACTACCCACGAGTTCATATATGTGATTAGTTTCAAAATCCGAGTCCAAATCAACTCTCAAAACTCAAATTCTTATTTTTCAAAAACTTGACAAAGTTTCACAACTTTTCACTTTGATTCACATGATTTTGATGTTAAAATCTAAGATATATTGATGGAATATGATTCGAAATAGATTAGAATCACTTACCCTAAGATTGTAGATGAAATTTCCTTCTTCAAAATCGCCTCCTACCGAGTCTAGGGTTCCAAAATATGAAAATGAGACCAAAAATCCCATCCCTCAGCTTTTTGTCCAGTCGCAGGTGTCGCAAATGTGACCAGGGGTTCGCAAATGCAAAGAAACCATCGCAAAAGGAAGGCCCTCCCATTCCTGTTGTCGTCGCAAATGCGATAATAGTTCGCAATTGCGAACATATAACCTTTACAAATGCGACCAAAATATCACAGATGTGAACCAGCTCCCCTCCAGGCGTCATCGCAAATGTGAACCCAGCAAACTTGGCCTAACATTGCAATTGCAATCCAAAACTTGGCCTAACATGCGAGACCTGAGGCACATCTGCAAAAAACCAGCAGACTTAAACTCTATCAACACTCCGTTATGCGTCCAAAACTCACCCGAACTCTCGGGGATCCAAACCAAACATCAATATAGTCTAAAAACATAACACGAACTTGCTCATGCGATCAAATCATCAAAATAACATCCGAAATCACAAATCGTACCTCAAAACACATGAATTCAACATGAAACTCAAGATCTTCTAAAAACACAATCGTGCATCCGATTCCTATCAATTCAAATCGAAATGACGCCAAACTTTGCGGACAAGATTCAAACGACAAAACGGACTTATTCCAAGTCCCAAAATAGAAATCCAAACACGATAGCTATAAAGTCAACCTACGGTTAAACTTGTAAAAATTCAAAGCCTTAAAATTGCCAACTTTCGGCAAAACAACACAAATCAACCTACAGACCTCCGAAATAGATTACAGGCATACACCCAAGTCCAAAATCACGATACGAACCTAACGGAGCCATCAAAACACCGCAACGGGATCGTTTCTACAAAAGTCAAACTCGGTCAGCATTCTCAAATTAAGCTTCTAATATAAGAACCACTTATCCAAATTCATTCCGAAACATCTAAAATTCAAATTTGAGCATGCACGCAAGTCATAATAAACAATATGAAGCTACTCAAGACCTCAAACCACTAAACAACCTTAAAACTCAAAATGACTGGTCGGGTCGTTATATTCTTCCCTTCTTAATCAAAACGTTCATCCTTGAACGTGCAAAGAGTCTTTCCGAAGCCATCAAATCAGTGCATAAACTCACCATGCACATACACGCAGGTGATCCCATGTCACCCCAAACCACATTAAACCGACAATACCATTTCAACCGCAGATTATTCCTTCCCCTCATACCGATAAGCTTTAGAATCAAATTTCCACATCTACCAAGTGCCCTATTATCACACAAACAACACTGTAAAATTCTCAACTAGCTACAAAAGCTCATGTATACACCCACAAGGTATGACCACACGAACTAACACATTATCCATAGGCCCATAGCAACAACTCTGCCTACAATAGCTGCCCATCACCAGGCCCGATACTGGCAAGCATACTCATATCGATTAGAACCTTGTTCCAAACCTTCATAACGCTGAAAATAATACAAGAAACATGCGAAACTCATAACTACTCATCCGATCACCAAGCCACCTCAAACACCACCTAGGCACACACATCGCAATCCAAACCCAATAAGCACAACTCAAATGTGACTGAATATGAAAACAGGAACACAAGAGAGAACTTCCAAACAAGCCAAATAGGCACAACTCCTCGCAGATACCATACTGCGGATCCAATCCACAAGGAAGAAGCAAGACACACGTAACAACCACAACAGATCTTACCTTAATATGACCTCACTGCGACGCATAGCCCGATACCAACACACATATTCACAAAGAACACCAGGTGCCCATCCTCCACTCGGGATCACGAGTAAGATAAACATCTCAACAACTAAACCATTCTACTAACTCAACCTCGCAAAACCAGAACCACCACATGTTAAAACTTCCAAAACCCGTAGAGCACCCAAACCATAAGTCGGGCCAAACCATCTGGAGATCACATCAAATCCTACCATATTTAACTAACAGAAAGTTCACTCAAGTCTCATGACCTACAATAGCAACCAAACCAAAACGATAGACATGGGCTATCATAAACAGAGTACAAGAATCACAAAACACAACCATATCTAAAGTAAGATAGGATGAATCTTACCAATAAATGGGACCGGATCGAAGTAACACAAATGCATCTCTATACTCAACTGAAACCGTACATGTAAGGACATCATCTAGTGCATCGGCCTCTGCCCAAACAGAAAGAGCGTAACAATGGGCCCAGCCTCCCCTTCTAGGGCAACCTCTACCCGCCTGACCTCTGGCCCTAGCTGGTGGTGTAGGTATAGTAGTAATTATAGCAGTACTCATATCCTGAATACCTCGTTGTGTCACACCTCTGAGTCTAGGGCAATCTCTTACCATGTGGTTGGTATCTCTACACTCAAAGCAGCCTCTCCGCTGACGTGGTTGTGGGAGCTATCTGGTACGGGTACTCTAGGACCCATAGATAACTGAAACACCGCGTGAAGCCTGAAGTGCAAAATGAATTGGTTGACCCACAAAACCTCTACCATGACGTACCCTACCTCCAAAATAGGGATCAGTAGATCCTCCTGGTCCACGAGACCTCTTAGCCTTCCTGCCCTCTCTCCTGGCACCACATACCCTCCAACCTCCATGCAATCTCTACCACCTACTAAACCGGCACATCCGTCTCAAACTCCCGAGCCATGCTGAATCAAATACCATAATTGAGCCCCTCAATGAACCTGCAGACTCGCTCTCTAATGGTGGAAACCAAAGCAGGTGCATGCCTGGACAAATCACTGCATCTAATAGCATACTCTGACACTGACATAGTATCTTGGCGCAGCTGCACAAACTCTACGCGTCATGCATCCCGAAGGGTCTGGGGAATAAACTCTCTCAAGAACATCTCTGAAAACTGAGTCCATGAAAGTGAAGTTGCATTGGCCGGGCTACCCTCCTCATAATCCTGCCACCACTGATATGCTGCTCCTGACAACTAAAAAGTAGTAAAAGCAACCCCACTCTTCTCCACAATACCCATGGTGCGGTGAATACGGTAGCACTCCTCTAGAAAACCATGTACATCCTCTGAAACCAAACCACTACAAGTAGGAGATGATACTTCTTGAATCTCTCAAGTCTCAGCTGCTCCTCCTCAAATGCCCTTGGCCTAACCTCAGGCTGAACCGGAATAACATGTTGTGCTGTCATGACACCTGGAACCTGACAAATGTGGACTCGCTGCTTTGGAGTACGGGCAGTAGGAGTCTGAGCTCCTCCCTCGATCTGTGAAGTAGCTGGTGCAACCGGAGTTAGTCCCGCCTAAGCTAATGTACCAAGCATGGTCAGGAACTGCGCTAAAGCCTCCTGAAGTCCCGAGGTAGCAAAGGCGCCTCCGATGCTTGTCCCCCAACAGGAGCTACTGGTGGCTCCTCAGTTGCTGCTGTGGTAGGTGCTTTAGTTGTAGCACGTGCTCCTCCTCGGCCTCGGCCTCTGCCTCTACCTCGGCCCCTAGCAACACCGGCTTTGGGGGCAGCGTCGTCAGTAATTGCTGCTCGTGTTCTCACCATCTGTGAGAACACGAGCGATAAGAGGTGCAACTCAGCGATAAGAAAAATAAGATGCAACAATGATTCAAAAAAAGGATAAGTAAATAATGGAAGGAATAACAATAACTTCAATTAAGGTTAAGCAATTACGGAAGAGATAACATGGCAATAAAAGAGGTAACAACTTCAATTAAGGCATATAAGAGTATATTTGGCAACAAGGGTAAAACATGAATCAATCAATTTCAAATGAGGCACGTAAGGATAAATTTAGAAATGGAGGATTTAACATGATAAGACAGCTTCATTTTAATGTACATAAGAACCTAAGAGTCTAAGTCGGTCAAATTTCTACATGTAAGCCGTATACACACTCGTCACCTCGTGTACACGTCTTTCACGTAGTTCAAGTAGTACAAATAAACTAGTCCCTGCGGGGTAGTTCTCCCACACAATGTTAGGCAAGATACTTACTTTAAAAGCCCTCAATAATTTCTCAAAAATAGTTTTTTCTTTACAATTCACCTCCGCTCGGCAGAAATCTAACCAATATCACATCAAATAATGCAAGAGAAATCAATTCCAATAATTAAAGCTACGATCTTTACACAATTGCTCAAGAGTCAACAAAAGTTAACCCGAGGTCGGCCGGTCAAAACCCGGGTCCAATGGTAGATTTCAACTATCCACGAACCCACGATTTCATATGTGTGATTAGTTTCAAAATCCGCGTCCAAATCGACTCTCAAAACACAAATTCTTATTTTTCAAAAACTTGACAAAGTTTCACAAATTTTTACTTTGATTCACATGATTTTGATGATAAAATCTAAGATATATTGATGGAATATAATTAGAAATAGATTAGAATCACATATCCAAAGATTGTAGATGAAATTCCCTCTTCAAAATTGCCTCCTAGGGAGTCTAGTGTTAGAAAATATGAAAATGAGACCAAAAATCACATCCCTCATCTTTTTGACCAGTCGCAAGTGTCGCAATTGCGAGCTGGGGTTTTCTAATATGAACCTTGTAAATGCGAAGAAACCATCGCAATAGCGAGGCCCATCCATTCCTGCTGCCATCGCAAATGTGATGAATAGTTCACAATGCGAACATAGGACCTTCGCAAATGCGACCAAGAATATCGCAAATGCGAACCAGCTCCCCCCAGGCACCCATCGCAAATGCGAACCTAGCACACTTGGCCTAAAATCGCAATTGGGATCCAGAATTCTCAAATGCGAGACCTGAGGCACCTATGCAAAAAAACTAGCAAACTTAAACTCTATCAACACTCCGTTATGCGTCTGAAACTCACCCGAGCTCTCGGGGCTCCAAACCAAACATAAATACAAGTGTAAAAATTTAACATGAACTCGCTCGTGCGATCAAATCATCAAAATAACATCCGAAATCACGAATCGGACCTCAAAACACATGAATTCAACATGAAACTCAAGATCTTCTAAAAACACAATCGCGCGTCCGATTCCTATCAATTCAACTCCGAATAGCGCCAAACTTTGCGGACAAGTTTCAAATTCCAAAACGAACTTATTCCAAGTCTTGAAATGAAATCTAAATATGATGGCTATAAAGTCAACCTACGGTCAAAGTTGTAAAAATTCAAAGCCTCAAAATTGTCAAATTTCGGAAAAACAACACAAATCAACCTATGGACCTCCGAAATGGATTTCGGGCATACGCGGAAGTCCAAAATCACGATACGAACCTATAGGAGCCATCAAAACACCACTACGGAGTCGTTTCCACAAAAGTCAAACCTCGGTCAACATTCTAAAATTAAGCTTCTAAAATGAGAATCACTCATCAAATTCATTTCGAAATATCCGAAATTCAAATCCGACCATGCACACAAGTCATAATATAAAATATGAAGCTACTTAAGACCTCGAACAACTGAACAGAACCTTAAAGCTCAAAACGACCGGTAGGGTTGTTACAAGAATTAATTTAAGTAAGATAACGTACAATTTATACAAAATAGAGTATCAGATGAGCTTAGTTTAGAAATTAATAAAATAAACTAAAAATATCATGTTTCAACAAAGTAAAACATCAGTTAAATTAATAAAATAAATATAAAATTTGTTAAAGTAAAACGTGATAACAATTTTAAGAAAAGTAAATACAAAATAGGGTGATAGGTATAATTTGAGAACCCAATTAAAGTAAAAATATGATGACCATTTAAAATAGTAAAGCACTGAGTAAGAGTTCTATCACGCCCCGACCGGAGGCGGGGGCCGCGACACGGGCACCGGATCCTGCTTGCAGAGTGCCGGCGAACCCTTCACCTGACTTACCTTATTACTTATAAGGTGTATCGTACTCGCGGGGATTGCGAGAGATAATATAACAACAGCAATAATAATATCAATAACCTTCCGTGATACCGTACTATATCATAGGCATACATTTATATATGACGTGGCCAACTAGGCTACAATACAAAAGCATACAACATGGTACATACGTTTGCCGACAAGGCGATTTAACTGCACATAGCCCAACACTGGTCTATACATATACTGACTTTTGTCTATCGAGCCTCTATGGAAACATACGAATACAACCTACATCGGAACAGGGCCCCGACATGCCCATGATACCTATACAAAATACATACCAAGACTCCGGCAAGTCCGAAAGAATGAATCTTGCCAATATCAGCTGAACTGGATGGCCTACTGCGGTGGGGAAGCCTCGTCTATATGTCTGCCTGGGCCTGCAGCACGACATGCAGCGTCCACAAAAAAAAAAGACGTCAGTACGAATAATGTACCGAGTATGTAAGACAGGAAACATAATATAAGAGCAATCATATAAGTCAGGATAAGAAACATATAACCTGTACCATCTGAATGCCTCTGAGGGCAACTGATCATAACATGCTGATGTGCATATGCATATACATATTTCTTTTTAAAATCATCATATCTATACATTATCATATACATGCCTCTGTGGGCTTCATCATTATCTTCCCAACTGATTAGTGGTGACTGCCCTTCCGAATCTAGTTCGGCCTGGTGTTTGTATAATGCACAATGGGTGCCTACCCGGCCGACTAATAGAACGGCTCAATGTATAACTACCCGTCCGGCTTTAGCTCGGCCCGGTGTAGTAAAACATATACTTCTATATATAGTCGCACACTAGGTGCCTGCCCGGCCGACTTACAGAACAGCCTGGTATATAAAACAACTATGGCATGCTGGACTTATTTAATCATTTCTTCATTAGTAGCAATGCTCGTACCATCTATGGATTACCTTTCTCATGGTGACATAATGCTTAACTCCTATATCGATCATACTTTCAAGGTGACATAATGTCAAATAGATAACAACATATAAAAACCTCCGTAAGAGGGGAAACAATACAAGGACTCTTAGCTTCTACGAAAAAAGTATTCTTTTGGGGCTCTTTCGTTACATTGTATTCAATAGGAGTCGTGCAAAAGAAAGAACGGTATAGTCCCACATACCTGGTATATATCGCACCAGCTCTCAAGCTACGAAATTGCTACAATTCTTTAATCTACAATTAAAGAACAGTTCAATTGTTACTCACTACGCATCATAGCTATTACTAACCAAAATCTCCTAAATTCACATGGTGCTTCTCTACACCCTTCATCCCCTAAACCTCATCAAACTTATTTACAGCACATGCAACCCAATTACAATCCCTAATAGTCATGACCCATTCCGTTTAACCCCACTTATTTCGATCTCATGGCTTCTAGTCATATTCCCATACATTCTTACAGACATGCAACCTCCTATCATGAATGTTTAAGGGAAAACCACATGAAAGGGAGTAGTAACTTACCTTGCATGTGAATTATTTGACCCTCTTCTTTGATTTCCTCAATTTCTAGGTCTTTGCTCCCAATGGGGCTCGTAAGAGGGGGAAACTCATCTAAGGTTTCCTTTAACTCTTCAATTTCTTGCTTCCCTTCTTCAATTTAGAGTTTGGAAGAGAGGGATTTGGTTGTTCAGATGTGAGAGCTTTGAGAGGGGTCGTTTGGGGGCTTTCTACTATGCTTAGACTTAGAAAAATGAAGAAGGGACGGGTTTGGGTCCCTTTTATAGGCCTAGGAGTAAGTGGCACACGTACCTAAAAACTTCAGGTTTGCGATCGCATACCCACGGCAAATGGGGTATGTGGTTCGCATTTTGGTCGCAGATCTTACCTCAAAAATCTGCCGCATTATGCGACGCAGGAGGGCCAGAATGCGGTTCGCTTTTTCAACAATGCGATCGCATTCCGGTCGCGTTTTGGACATTCCGTCTCACCCAGGTTGCTGTCTCACTATGCGATGGAGGGTGTCATTTATGCGGTCCGCATTTCAGTTATGCGGTCCGCATTCTGAACGCATTTTTTACACAACTTCAACCCAGAACTCTGTTCCATTCTGCGACGGAACATGTCGCATTTGCGGTCCACATTTTGATTATGCGGTCCGCATACTGACCGCATTTTCGACACATTTTCAGCCCAGAATTCTGTCTCAATTTGCGACCCCTATGTCAGATATGCGGTCCACATTTGTGCTTTGCGGTCCGCATACCTGGCTATGCGACACCTTTGTCCTTTTTCTTAACTTTAAACCATTTTTCGGGTTCTTGGGTCCTCATATGTGAGCTATTCCACAGCGTATTTTAATGTACGAGTTTTACGGGTTGTAACACTCTCCCCCCCTTAGGAACATTCGTCCCCGAATGTATGGATCTATGAAAGGTAATACTACAGGGGGAGGGGTTTCAGCTTTTATAGGCTTCGTTCGGACGCCATGAATCCCAGCATTAAATGAAAGGTAATAATGAAGAGTATCTCAAGTTCTTATTTACCTCGTGGGGATGCTTCTCTCTTTCATTCGCTCCGCGTTTCCTCAGCACCTCCATTATTTACATCGGGAAACAGGTACGGATACTTAGACTTCATTTCTTCCTCCGCTTCCCATGTCATTTCTTCCATATTCCTGTTCCTCCACAACACCTTGACCGAGGCCACATCCTTTGTTCTTAACTTGCGGACCTGTCAGTCCAATATGGCCATTGGTACCTTTTCGTAAGTTAGGTCCTCGGTGATTTGTATGTCTTGGGCGGGGACGACCCGGGAAGGGTCCCCGATACACTTCCTCAGCATGGACACATGGAACACCGGATGGACAAACTCCATCTCGGAGGGTAACTCTAATTTATAAGCAACATGTCCAATCCGCCGAAGGATTTTGTACGGACCGATGTATCTCGAGCTCAATTTACCCTTCTTCCCAAAACGCATAACACCCTTCATGGGTGAAACTCTCAGGAACACCCAATCACCAACCTGAAACTCTAAATCATGACGTCGGACGTCGGAATAGGACTTTTGCCTGCTTTGTGCAGTCTTCAATCGTCCCTGTATTAATCGTACTTTCTCAACGGCTTGATAGACCAAATCCGGGCCATACAACTCAGTTTCACCAACTTCGAACCACCCGATTGGCGATCTACACTTCCTCCCATACAATGCCTCATATGGGGCCATTTTAATACTGGAGTGGTAACTGTTATTGTAGGAAAACTCTATAAGTGGTAGATGATTGTCCCAACTACCTTGGAAATCTAGGACACATGCTCGCAGCATATCTTCTAGTATCTGAATGGTACACTCAGCCTGCCCATCAGTTTGTGGATGAAAAGCTGTCTGAGATTTACCTGCGTACCCAAACCTTTCTGAAAAGATTTCCAGAAGTTAGCTGTGAATTGGGCTCCTCTGTCCGATATAATGGACATTGGTACCCCATGAAGCCTAACGATTTCCTTGAGGTACAGCTTTGCATAATCTTCAGCTGCGTAGGTTGTCCTAACTGGTAGGAAGTGAGCACTCTTGGTAAGCCGATCCACTATCACCCAGATGGAGTCGAACTTATGTTGGAGCGAGGTAATCCAATGATGAAATCCATGTTAATCGCCTCCCATTTCCAGGTCGGAATTTCCATATCTTGAAGCAGTCCACCAGGCTTCTGATGTTCTGTCTTTACCTGTTGACAGTTAGGGCACTGAGCTACAAATTCTGCTATTGACTTCTTCATTCCGTTCCACCAGTACTGTTCTTTGGCATCATGATACATTTTGGTGGAGCCAGGATGGATGGAATACCTGGATTGGTGGATTTCCCCCATAATATTTTCTCGCATTCCTGCTATATTAGGCACATATAACCGGCCTTGACATCTCAAGGTCCCATCCCCTGCGATCTCGAAAGTCGAGATCCTACCTTGCTGAATACCCTCTCTCAATAGCATCAAGGTGGGGTCTTCGTATTGCCGTGCTTTCACTTCCGTTACGAGAGATGATTCAAAGGTGTTATGCACAACTACACCTCCATCTCCGGAGTCTAACAATCCGACTCTCATGCTGGCTAACTGATGGAGTTCTTTAGTTAAACTCCGTTTGCCTGCCTCAATGTGTGCCAAACTTCCCATTGAATTACGACTGAGGGCGTCTGCCACCACATTGGCCTTGCCCGGATGATACAATATTTCGACGTCGTAGTCTTTCAGCAATTCAAGCCAACGTCGTTGTCTCAAATTTAACTCCTTTTGACTGAATATGTATTGTAAACTTTTGTGGTCTGTGTAGACGTCAACATGGACACCATATAAATAGTGTCTCCATGTCTTTAAGGCATATACCACAGCAGCCAATTCTAGGTCATGGGTCGGGTAATTCTTTTCGTGCTTCTTCAACTGCCTCGAAGCATAAGCAATCACCTTCCCATGCTGCATCAGCACACATCCCAAACCTATGCCGGAGGCATCACAATACACTACATATCCTTTAGTTCCGTCGGGAAGAGCAAGGACTGGAGCGGATGTTAATCGATCTTTCAGTTCTTGAAAGCTCCGCTCACAAACATCTGTCCATTGGAATTTGGCAGCCTTCTGGGTCAGCTTAGTTAATGGTGCGGATATAGAAGAGAATCCTTCCACAAACCGTCTATAATATCCTGCTAACCCCAAGAAGCTACGGACTTCTGATGGCGTAGTAGGCCTTGGTCAATTCTTGACTGCGTCGATCTTTTGAGTATCGACACTAATACCTTCATCAGATATCACATGGCCTAAGAATGCCACTGAGTTCAGCCAAAACTCACATTTGGCGAGCTTTGCATATAACCTGTGGTCCCGAAGGGTCTGCAACACTATCCGCAAGTGACCCACGTGCTCTGCCCCTGAGCGGGAATATACCAAGATATCATCAATGAATACCACCACGAACACATCAAGATAAGGCCTGAATACAGTGTTCATGAGGTCCATAAAAGCAACCGGGGCATTTGTTAGCCCGAATGACATCACTAGAAATTCAAAATGCCCATATCTAGTCCGGAAGGCTGTTTTCGGAATATCTTTCTCCTTGACTCTTAACTGAAAGTATCCCAAGCGTAGGTCAATCTTGGAGAAATATCTAGCTCCCTGGAGCTGGTCGAACAGGTCATCTATTCTTGGAAGTGGATACTTGTTCTTTATGGTGACCTTATTCAACTGACGGTAGTCGATACACATTCATAACGATCCGTCTTTCTTCCGTACGAACAGGACTGCTGCACCCCAAGGCGAAGTGTTAGGCCTAATGAAGCCTTTATCCAACAAGTCCTTCAACTGTTCTTTCAATTTCCGCAATTCTGTTGGGGCCATTCTATATGGAGGAATAGAAATTGGATGAGTATTAGGCAATACATCGATGCCAAACTCGATTTCCCTTTCAGGAGGAAGACCTGGAAAGTTCATCTAGAAAGACATCCAGAAACTCATTGACTACCGGAATCGTCTGTAGGATAGGTGGCTCCGCCTTCGCGTCCATGACATGAAAGAGGTGGTAGATACAACCCTTAGAGATCATTTTGCTTGCCTTAAGTAGGAAATAAACCTAACTTTCGGTGTAGCAACATTCCCCTTCCATTCAAGGACGGGTTCGTCAAGAAATTGGAATTTAACCACCTTTGTATGACAATCGACACTTGCATAACACGATGCCAACCAGTCCATCCCCATTATCACATCAAAATCAATCATTTCTAACTCAATTAAATCTGCCGAGGTGGGACGATTACAGATCGTCACAGTGCAGCCTCTATATACCTTCCTGGCAATTACGGAATCTCCTATTGGAGTAGATACCACAAAGGGATTGCTTAACAATTCGGGTGCAACATCAAATTTGTTAGCCACAAGGGGTGTAACATAAGATAACGTGGACCCTGGATCAATCAATGCATACACATCATGAGAGAGCACTGATAATATACCTGTGACAACATCTGGAGATGACTCAAGGTCTTGCCGGCCTGCTAGAGCATATATGCGGTTTTGAACAGCGCTTGGGCCCGACATTGTACTGCGGCCTCTGAAACGACCTACTGGCTGCTGAGGACCTCGTACTGGAGGTCGAATAGATAATGAAGAACCAGACACAGATCCGGTTAGCTGAACCATACCACCACCTCTCCTACTAGGACAATCTCGCATCATATGGCCGGGTCGTCCGCAAAAGTAACACGCATCAGAACCTTGACGGCATAGTCCAGAATGGGCCCTGCCGCACTGTCCACAACGTAGTGGTGGGGGTCGCATCTGATTAGTAGCCCTGTAATATGGCGAGCCTGATGCTCGCGAGTTCTGAAACTGTCGAGGGGCACTAGATGCAGGTGGTGCCGAACCCCTCGAGAAATGGGGCCTTACACTACTTTTAGAATCACCAGAGTACCCTGCCACTCTTGACCTCTTATGCTGGTCCCTATCCTGCTCTCTATCTACCCTTTGTTGGCGCTTACGATCCTCCAACGTCTGGGCATAAGCCTGAATACGAGAAATATCCATGCCCTCTATCAAGGATGTCGTAGTGCACTCGTTTATCAAGTGGGGTCTCAATCCGTTCACATACAGATGGACCCTATCGCCCATCTCGGCTACCTTGTGGGGAGCATACCTTGCCAAAGAGTCAAACTGCATGTTGTACTCTCGTACACTCATATTACCTTGCTTAAGGTTCAAGAATCTGTCAGCTCTGGCCCGTCGTACCTCAACTGGTAGGTAGTGACGAAGAAATGCTTCAGAAAATTCATTCCACACAGGTGGGGGAGCACTGGGACCCCTGGATCTTTACCAACTATCATACCAGGAGACTGTTAAATCTCGTAACCGATAAGAAGCCAACTCTACTGCCTCTGTATCACTGGCATGCATAACCTGCAGTGTGCGGTGAATCTGATCAATAAAAGCTTGCGGGTCCTCCTTGGGGTCTGACCCAGTAAACACTGGAAGATCTAGGTTAATAAATACACGAACTCTGGTACTACCCGGTTTATCAGCATCACCGGTATTCTGCCTCTGTGTCTGAGAAGCTACCAAACTAGTCAACAACTGAACCGCAGTCCGCAAGTCCGGGTCTGCAGCACCAGACAAAGGAACTGGAGATGTTGGGTGGCTTCTAATGTCCTCTGGGGAAGGAGGAGTAGAGGAAGTCCGAGAAGGCGTCTCACTTTGGCCTTCTACTGTGTGGGGCACTTGACTGTTCCCCTCTCCAACATTTATATCGAGCCGTCTACTACTCGCTTGCTTCCTAGCCGAAGGCATCGCTGTAGGAAAACATGGAAAGTATTAGAATTGAACACTTACAACTCAGCTCTATGCACGATCTAGATTCAAAAAGAAGGTAATATTCCTAAATGCCAGGTAGCCTCCTGATTATAAAATGTGACGCGCAACACACTCATAATCAAGACCCTACTAGACACGGCTCATAGACAATTCCTAAGACACGACCTTGCTCTGATACCACTCTGTTGTTATATTATCTCTCGCAATCCGCGCGAGTACGATACACCTTATATGTAATAAGGGAAGTCAGGTGAAGGGTTCGCTGGCACTCTGCAAGCAGGATCTGGTGCCCGTGTCGCGGCCCCCGCCTCCGGTCGGGGCGTGACAAGTTCTATCTTAAGAGACACTTAGAATAAAGCATGTTGATAATTCTTTTATTTAAATAGTTATATTACCAACAACTCAACATAATATGAGATAATGACTCCACGCAAGTAAATTCACATTGACAACCAATTTATCAAGTAATAACGGAGGCATAGATTGCCATGTTAAAGCAACACAACAAATCAGGTGGAATATATGATGCACACAAGAAGTCACAATTGTTCCAACACCAAGATAACAACGAATAATCAAATTAAATCAAAATACAAATGAATGAATGAAGGAAGGAAGAACAATAACCGTTCAAATCAACAAGTCTTTCCAACATAGAATGTACAATAAGAATCACATCGAGGTACCACACCTCATATTCACATTTCTCAATTCACAATCACAAGCTTTCCTTATATCGCCGCATGAGCCTTACATTTAGATATTTTTGAAACATTTTTCCGAAATAACGACATGCACTTTATCCCCTTTATGCAGTTGCGTGGCTTTAAGTAATTCTCTTACTAGCAACATGCACATAAAGTCAACTTTATGTCGTTGCATGCACATCAACCCCTATCCTTATACTGCCGCATGCGCATCAATATCACAACACAATAACATCTCGCACCACACGTTCCCAAATACCACAACTTTTCAAAACCAACAATATCAATGTTACTATAACACATAGCCCACGGCTCAACCACAATGTGTACAAGAATCTCAAAATAACAAAATGAATGAGAAATGCTCAACAAGGAAAGATATCTCAATAATCAACAACCTCAACTTCAATGTGCTAATAGCTTTCACGACTTCAACTTCAATAACTCAAAATGAAGGTATTCCAACAAAATGACAATTTTCAATTCAAATATATAACATAAACTTAACAATGAAAGAAATAGTATGAAATAGTAACTACGTCTAAATGCATGAGAATAACTCAACACAAAGAGACTTCATGTAATAACAACTCCAAATAAGAATAACTCAACAATAAAGGATGAAACATGACAATAAGACAGGTAATATCTTCAATTAAGGCATATACAAGCAAATTTGACAATAAGAGATAGAACATGTACTAACAACGTCAAACAAGGCATGTAAGAGTAAACTAAGCAATGGAAGATATAACATGATATGACAATTTCAATTAAATGCATGAAAGAAGCCTAAGAGTCCAAACCGGTCAAAATACCACATATGATCTCGTGTACACACTCGTCACTTCGTGTACACGTCTCCCACATAATTCAATTAATATAAATAACCCAAGTCGTAAGGGGTAGTTCTCCACACAAAGTTAGGCAAAATACTTACCTCAAAGAAGCTAAATCAATATTCTAAGAAGCTCTTCTCGTGTGAAACAACCTCCGGACGGCTCGAATCTAGCTAAAATAAGTTAACATTATAAATAAAAGACATAGGAAATAATTCCGGATAATAAAGCTTCGATCTTTAATGAAAACCAAAAGGTCAACTCAAAAACTCAACCCCAGGCCAGCACCTCGGAACACGACAAAACTTATAAATTTCGAACACTCATTTCGATACGAGTCCAACCATACAAAAATCATTCAATTCCGACCTCAAATTGGCCTTCAAACCATTAATTTATGTTTTAGAAAGTTTTTACTAAAATCCCCAATTTTTCCAATTTAAATCATTAATCAAACACTAAAATGGAAGTTGGAATCATGAAATAATAACAAATCCGAGTCAAAAATACTTACCCAAATCCAAGTAAAAAAAATCCACTCCAAAATCGCCCAAAACCGAGCTCCAGAACCTTGTGAAAAAAAGTAACTAAATTCCGAAATAAGAAAAAAAAATGCATCAGTTGTTCCAGCTCGAATCAGATCCTAGATCACTCGAAACTCACATTTGATAAGCTCCACATGATTCTTGAGAGATTACACCCATGATAGCCTCTTGAGTCACCTAATTTGGCTTTAAAATGAGGGAGATAAGATGTTTTGAAGGTTAAAAGAAATCTAAAACTTTCAGCGATATAAATGACATTTTCGTAATTACTTGCACCAGGAAAAAAGACTAGCAATAAGAAAATCTTCGTTTTAGCACTCAAAACTCATTCGGAACCTCTCGGATACAAACCATATGTGCATTTCAAACATAAAAGATGCTACGAACCTTCTCGTGCACTCCAAACACCAAAAAGAGGTCGTCTTGACCCGATATTGACCATGGTCAAACTTCAAATCCTTAACTTAACTAGTTTCTCAACCAATGATCCAAAACACACCAGAGCCCCTCGGGACCCCATCCAATCATACCAACAAGTACAAATACATCATCCAAAATTATACAAAGCCTCAAAACACACAGGGGAACACCACAATAAAGAATCGAGGCTCAAACCGAATAGAATTTATGTTAAGTTGTTAAATCTTCGTACTTTCAAAAGAGTGTCTGAATCACACTTAAACACTTCGGATTACTTTCAGACTTTGCACGCAAGTTCAACTCAACTATATAGACCTATACAAAGTCTCAGAATACTAATTGGAGTCCAATAACATCAAAGTCAACTGGTCAAACTTATGAGCTCTTAGGCTCTTCAAATTGCCATCTTTTGACAAATAGTGTCGAATTCTTCTAGGAACCTCCGAAACAAAATTCGAACATACGTACAAGTCCAAAATCATCATACGAACCCATCAGAACAATCAAAATCCGATTCCGAGTCCATTTACCCTAAAGTCAAACCTTGGTCAACCCTTCCAACTTAAAGCTTCTAAAACAAGAATTATTTTTCCAAATCAATGCCGAAGTGCTCGAAAATTGAAAGTAATCATACACCCAATTCATAATACATAATATGAAGCTACTCAAAGTCTTAAACCACCAAATAGAACGCTAAAGCTCAAAATGACCAGTCACATCATTACATAAAGTCATGTTTTTTTGTATGTAACAGAAAAGTCACATAGCTATTTCTATAGCATTGACCACTCCACTAGATTAATTTTCCGTAGGCAAATATCTATTTTACCCTCTAAATTATCGACCTCCATGTTTTTAATACTTTCTTAATATTATGATTTTTTCCCTCTTTTTACTCTATAATATGGACTTACTTATAGAATAAAAAAAATTATTTATAAGGTAAAAAAGAAAAAAATAATTTTTGGCATATATAATAATTGAACAAAATAACTAAGCAAAGTTTTCAAGCATATATAATATATATTATAAATATATTTCTAGTTTAAATAATTATTTATTTGTATTATATGAATGAAATATATCCTTTAAAAGCTTTTACTTTGTATTCTCAATTATGCAAAAAAATTTCTAAGTTTTTGTTGTTATTATCAAAATTATCAATACAAATAAGTTATTCTAATAAATTTTTTTACTGTACTCAATTATTTTTTTCATCAATTTCAAGTGCTTAAACACTTATTTTATAATTCAAAAATAATTTTTAATATAATACTTATGTGATTTAAAAAAATATTACTCGTGGAGACAAGGTACACGTATAACACGCGTACATTAAAACAAGTTAGATAATAGTTTAAATAGAGGGTTAACAGGATATTCGGTTTAGTTTCAGTAGCATTTGATATATTAGGCCAAGATTGCAATAAAATTAGCATCCTAATTACAATTTACCGGTTCAAAGTTCAAACGACACCGCATTAATTCAAAAAAATATTATCCCATAATTTACAGTTTGAGACTGCAAACGATATTTATGTCTTTATATTTTTAGTAGCAACTACTCAGAAATTTAATTAATAAAAGAAAAATATAGTTTGTAGTTTCCAACTACATACTATAGTGTCAGCAATTTATGTAGTTTGCTCAAAAAAAATTTCCTTTTTACTAATTTTATAATATAGAGTAAAAAGAGAAAACAATTATAATATTAAAATAATATTAAAAATAAAGATTGATAATTTAGAAGGTGAAATAGGTATTTGGCTACCGAAAGTTTAAGAAATCTCATTGATTGACTTTCGAAGTGCTATAAAAATAATTATGTGATTTTTCTGTTCCAAATAAAAGAAATAACTTTACTAGATAATTTCAGATAATTAATTAATTATTTGAATAGTCAACTCCTTAACTTTTTGACTCCAAGCTTCTTGACACTCACCTTCTGCTCTAAAAGAAGGGAGATAAAGAAAAATACATAATAGTCTCTGAACTTGTCTCGAAATATTATTTATAAACCTAATTTTTTTCAAGGATTCTATTACACCTTTAGGATAATTAAAACATTGTAACTAATACCTCCTCCTAAGATATCGACTAACATTAAAAGCTAGTTAATTTTAGTGCAGTGTATATACACGTGCTGACATGTATTTCAGAAGATATTTTCTTTCTAGGACAATTCATTTTCCTTTTGGTTTCTAATCCTATAGCACCCATGAAAATTTTTCGCTAAGTATCACGTCTTCTTTCAAGTCTTGAGTAGATATACGGGTATTTGAATAGTTCTGAAGGGGCTTAATACCTAAATCTCATGTTTGAAGGTTATGTGGGCATCTAAAGGGGAGAAGTAGTTTGGAACAGATGGAAATGTTTAAGAGACGAAGCGAACATCCTCGCACATTACCTAACTTCAAAAGATTTATATCTATTTATATATGATGAATTGAGCTATAAGTTATATATCAAATGAAACCTCTCTGAATCTGATTTCCAGAAGTTTAAATCGTTTGTCATTTTTTGTCACGATCTCAAATACCAACCTTGGGGCCGTGATGGCGCCTAACGGCCACTTTGCTAGGCAAGCCAACACAGCAAATATTACGAAAGGAAAAGCAGTAAATATCTAATAACTGATCTATAATATAACGTAAACCACTCCAAGATCTGTTGTCACAAGTACATGAGCGTCTAGATCAAACTAAATATAAGGGTTTAAAAGAAATATAACATTGTCCGAAATAAAATAGAAACAATACAATCAAATAGGAAAGTGACTTCTCAGGCCTACGAACAGGATGTAGCTCTACCTCCAGTCACTGTTTGGTATCTGCTAAGTACCTCTCGGGACTCCACTGGTACCAATGTCAAAATCTGAATAAGAAGTGCAGAAGTGTAGTATGAGTGCAACCAACCCGATGTACTGAGTAAGTTTCGTGCTTAACCCCGGTGAGGTAGTGACGAGGCTAAGACAAGACATCTACTAAAAACCTGTGCATATATATATATATATATATATATATATATATATATATATATATATATATAAAGCAACAAAAATAACAAGTAATGTGTAATGACCCGACAAATCGTTTTGAGTATTTGCATTCGTCCAACTGTTAGATGTCTTGAGCAGCTTCACCTAGTGTATTATGACTTGCGTGCATGGTCGGTTTTGGTTTTTGAGTAATCCGAAATTGATTTTGAGGGAGGACTCCCACTTGAGAAGCTTGAGGTTAAAAGAGTTGACCAAGTTTGACTTTTTAGTATTTGACATGAGATTAGAGTTTTGATGGTTCCGATAGGTCCGAATGGTGATTTTCGATTTGGACGTATGCTCGGGTTTGCATTTGGATATTTCTAGAAGGTATTGGTACCAATTGGTGGAAGTTGGCAATTTAAAGGTTAGGAATTTTCCTAAGTTTGACAATGGTTTGACTCTAAGGCTATCGGGTTCGGTTTGGTTTCGGTACTTGGAATAGGTCCGTTTCGTCTTTTGGAACTTCCCTGCAAAATTTGGTATCATTCAGAGTTGATTTGATGTAGTTCGGACGCTTGGTTGCAATTCTAGAATTCTTGAAGTTCATTGTGATTTTTCATGCGTTTTGGTGACCGATTCGTGATTTTAGATGTTATTTTGGTGTTTTAATTGCGCGAGCGAGTTTGTGTTATATTTCTAGGCTTGTGTGGATGTTTGGTTTGGAGCTCCGAAGGCTCAGATGAGTTTCGGATTGGTTTCCGAATTTGTGTTGTCAAAACATTGTGTGTTGGTACCGGTGACATCGTATTTGCGGTGAAAAGGTCGCAAATGCGGCCATCGCATTTGCGAACACCTAGTCTCTTCAGCGATTTTGTTTTGATGGGGAAGAGTTTGCATTTGCAAAGAATTTCCTCGCTTTTGCGAGAGTTTTGCTGTTCGCTTTTGCGATGGCAACTGTCTTCGCATTTGCGATGATTTTTGTCGCAACTGCGACTTTAGCAGCTGATATTAGGTCTTAATATGTTAAAATGAAGCTAAGTCTCGAAATGAAAGTCTTAATATTTTGAACCCTAGACTCGGTGGGGGGCGATTTTGTGGAGAGATTTTCATACCAAATTATTGGGTAAGTAATTTTAAATAATTTTCAATTACATTTCATGATTCTATACAAGATTTAAAACCAAATTCATGAGAATTTAAGAAAAATTGGGAGTTTTGTCAAAGTTTTGAAAAATAAAAATTTTAGATTTGAGAGTCAAATTGGACTCGGATTTGTAAACAAAACACATATATGGACTCGTGATGTTATGGTAGTCACGACCTACCCTTGGACCCGGGTTTTGACCGGACGGGCTCGGGGTTGACTTTTGTTGACTTTTTGAAAATTGTATAAAGATCATAGCCTTGTTAATTGAAATTGTTTCCTCTTGCATTGTTTGATGTATTTAAGTCGTCGTTGGCTAGATTGAGCCAAGTGGAGGTGAATTTGTAAAGAAAAAGCTAATTTGAGTATTGATTTGGCCAAATTCAGATAAATGTCTTACCTAACTTTGTTGAGGGGATTTTTCTACTAATTTCCATTGTTTGCTACATGTGGGGCTGATGCATATATGAAGTGACGAGCGTATATGCATGTGCCAGGGTTTAATCATGCTCGGAGGTAGGTTATACGAGTAATTGTGCCTTGTAGAATTACATGACCTTCTTGTTTCATGTCTCACTTGACTTCTAGATTACTGAAAATATGAAATTAAATGCTAGAAACCAAGATTTATCTTATTATAACTTGATTAAAATTTGATAGATTTTTGTGAAACTATTGATGTATTTAATTCGCTCATCATTATGCTTAATCACTGATACATCGCTACGACCGTTATTCTTGAGATATTGGATTCTATACTTAAGTTGAAGATCATTTTTGAGACTTGTTGAAATACTTGAACAATAAGGTTCTTGAGGTTTATTGAATTGTTTTTGGCCTGAAAGCTGCGATTGATGTTCATTTTTATTATTCGTTTAATCACTCTCCTTGATGTTATTCATGCTTCATACCTTGCTTGTCATTGATAAATATATGCTTCGTGAGGAAGAGAGTAAAGCACGAGGGGTGATGTCGTGGCATTACGTATACATTATCATGTGAGGAAAAGTGTAAAGCACGAAGGGAGATGACGTGCTATTTCATTTACATTATCATGTGAGGATAAGAGTAAAGTACGAAGGGTGATGCCGTGCCATTTTATTTTAATAATCATATTTTCATTTACTTTATCATATGAGGATGAGAGTAAAAGCACAAAGGATGATGCCGTGCCATTTCATGTACATTATATTATCACGTATTCATGGCACGAAGGGTGTTTCCGTGCAGGCGAGGACTAGGGACATGCATTATGTTGTGATATTTGTTCTTTGTGTATACATTCATGCCTTTACCTTGAGCTTTTACCGTAGCATCTATGTTTTCTATGTGACTTGTCGTTGTTGTTCTGTCTTTGTCCTCTATCTCAATTGTTGTTGTGTTGTCCATGCCTTCTATCTATTTAACTTGCAAATATCATGTTTTCCTCCTTGTTGTTATATCTACATCCATGTAGTTTCTCATTGTTGCATTTTCGTATAAGCCTTCTACCATGTTAGTTATTCATGCCTTCTATTTGCTAGCTCATGAAGATTATGCTATGCCTCTTGTTTGTTATACCTACATCTAGGCCTTCTACCATGTTAGTTAGTGAAACTTATGTTCTTCTTTCCTAATTGTTGTCATTACTTCTATGCCTTTTACCTAGTCTGTTACCGTTGTCCATATGTACTTCCTTGTTTGTTATTGCTACCAGTGTATTTCCCACTTTGTCATTACTGTTATTGGCATTCTTTCACCTGGTTGGTACTCTTATACGCATATTTGGTGAGGATGAGATAAATGCACGAAGGGTGTTGCCGTGCCTTTTGATTTGATATCTTGAGTACATTTCTCACACAATGAAAGTTATGGATTTACTACCATGGTTTGTTAGTTATCACTCTACAGAAAGGATTGGTCGTGATATTGAGGAATATAAATCGTGATTTCTTCTAGTAATCATTTACTGCTTTGCATATTTGTTCTTGTACTCTTTTCGGTTATGTTCTAGTACTGTTCTATTGCTAGTCTTCTCCACAGATTATATTAGTGAGTATCTTTTAACTAAAAAGCCTCGTCAGTACTTCACCAAGGTTAGTCAAGATACTTATTGAGTACATGGGGTCTATTATACTCATACTACACTTCTGCACCTTGCGTGTAGATCTTGGAGCAGAGTTGCGATGGATGACGGGATCTAACTCTAAAGATGTTTGTGCCTTCCGGGTATGGCTACCACTTGTCCCTGGGTAATTTTAGAGTTGAATTATGTTTATGTACATTTCAAACAGAAGTATTATTCATTTCACATTAGTTTTTGCAATAATCCTGTCTTAGTAGCTCATGACTTGTACTACCAGTCCTTGGGATATTGTATGGAATCGAGATTTATCATTTGTTGGTCACTTTTATTTTATTAGAATTGTGTTAACTATTAATTGGCTGACTTGACGGTTTGAGTTAGGTGCCATCACGACTAGTGAATTTTGGGTCATGACAAGTTGGTATCAGAGCACTAGGTTCACAGGTACTATGAGTCATGAGCAAGTGTCTACTAGAGTCTTGCAAATCGATATAATGATGTCCATACCTATTTTCGAGAGGCTACAGGGCATTTAGGAAAATTTTCCTTCTTTCTATCCTTGTCGTTCGGTCTTCTTTCAGCTTGAATCCTACAATTTTGATTCTTCCTATCCGTTCATATGTGACACTGACGGTTTGTTATGTTGTGGATGGAATACGAAGGACTACGGATGCTTGATTATCATTGCGATATGTTGTCTGGTCTTGGGAGCTGGTGAAGCGATAGATCTTTCATTCCTTCATTTGTGGTATGAGGCGGGTTCCTATATCTTGCTGGTAAGCACGGACTTGGGAAGACTGGCCGGTGGCCTAGTTGTTGTGATTAAGGAGGATTCATGGTAAGGTGTCGATTTGAGTACAGCTGGTGGGCTATCTCCTGCGCTGAGTTTAGATCGTGTGTTTCGTATGAGGATTCCATTCGATGGAATGCATGTATTATCATTCCAAAGCATTTGGGGAAGTTTTCTTGACTATTGCAAGGATGGGTAAGCGCTTGGCAGAGTCTTCAGAGTGTTCTATGACCAGTATTGCATGATTTTTGAAATATTCAGCTAACTAGCCGTGCGGGATCCGAGTAGCTATGAAGATATAGTACTTTGGATTACCGATGATGAGTTCTATGGCTTCGAGCTAAGTGGGGAAGTCTGCTGATGATGATCGTATTGTAGGATCATGCCTTGTATCAATTTTCGGGCCGAGGGATTGCTTGGTTGTTTTATTGATTAGTCATGTGAAGCGCGGGTTGCTCAGTGCGTATTAGTTGTGTATTGAAGATCAGAGTCGGGTGAGTGGTTATCTAGAAGGTTCTGACGAGTTCCAGATCATATGTAAGATATAAGAACTTCTAAATTTGTGTATGGGTAGCGCTTGAGATCTCTAGCGAATGGTAACCGAGTCTGCGATATTTCTATTTCAAGAATGATTCTACATGGCAACATTGGAGAGATTCAAGAAACGACTTTGGATTTCCAGAAGGTTCCTTTAGAGCGAGCATATCGGATTGAGTTACTTTCGGGTTGGCAGTCTGGGTGACTCGGTTGAGTTAGAGGCGATCAGTTATGATGACTCCATTATGTGTTAATGAGTTATGAAGAATTCATCATGGTTATGGCCATGGCCGGGGTTGATGTTGGCTACAGGTATAGAAGCTAAATTTCGTGTGTCGATGTTCTCCTGGATTGAGTCAAATGAAGGTTCGTGGTTGATGAGGTTTTCAATTTGCTTATGGTTCAGAGTTGACTATGAGATTTTCGTAGTGTCACGAGTTAGCTTGTTAGAGGCGGTGCGTCGTGTGGGGTTGAACTTTGCAAGTACAAGGTTGCAGTTTAGTTGTAGAGGGAAGGATATGAGTTCTTGATGACACAGACGATTCCAGATGTTTAAGAGGATATGGGTACTATTTGATATCGTCGGAGAAGAGTGCGCATGTTGACAGGTGCATTGTGTTTTGACTTGTGGGTATTTTTGTAAGATGATGGAGTATGAATGAAGTATCAGTCATTTGAGTAGCGATGTTGAGAATGGATATGAAGATTTTGGTATCCGTGAGGTTCAGAGGCTGGATGTTCTCATTGGTAGACTATTCCTTGATTGCGAATTGTGAAGGAATGTTAAGGATTGGATGATTGATGATAGGTGTTATGGAAAGGTTGATATGGACATTTGGAAGGTTAATTACCTGTTTGGGGATGATCGGAATTTGGTTTGGGGATTATTTTTGAGCTTAATGAGAATGTATGTTCTGTATCGGATCGGATTTGCTTGCTCTTGATAGCTGTTACCACATGTATATCATCGGGTGGAATGGATGTTATCGCGCCTTAGTCTATGTTATGTGTTTCTCTCTTACGCTATGATGGGTGGTGAAGGTTACATGATTTTTCGCGCGCATATTGTAAATCCATTTAAGCCGTATGGCATTATGGGCGAGGTGGCCCTCGTGATGTTGACATGCTTATTGCACCATAGTTAGGCTTGTCTTTCTCAGTGTCGTTTATGCCTAATCATCTTCCCATGGTTATATTTAATGCACTCTATTGTGCTTGATGTGACGCACATATGATCAGTAAGCCCGAGCATTATGGCTCGATGGGTACCCCTATGTGGATTGATATGATCGGACCGGGTGTCACGCCGCAATGGTAATGTGATGAGATGTAACTCCTTATGATTATTTTGTGTATTTTGCATTCACTTTGTTGAAAATAGTTCATAGGAAAATGCTAAAAATTTCCTTGCCTGCTTAACTTGCTTAGTAGCCTTCTTATTTAACTTTCTTACTATGATCTGCCATGTCTGAATTATTGCTTGTTGGTGTACGGGACCGAGTTGTGTAGGGCTCCATATGATTTTTGGTGAGACTTGTCGGTTGGGCTTCTCGGCTGAGATGAGGTTTCTAGACCTAAGATTTGCACTATCCTATTGGGATAAGGGATGTTTGGAAGAATGATACCATATTTCCGCTAAGGATTTGGGCAATGGCCCTGGTCGGACGAGTGAGCTTCTTGGCTTATTGATCAGATGAGTAGTTAAGAGATTATGTACATTTCTTTCATCATCTGCAGTTTATGAAGGTTTTGAACGAGGTTTACTGGTACTAGATTTGCTTTTGGGCATTTATGGTGGTCAACAGTTATTGCTGTGAGTATCTGAGTGATGTGGTATATCATGTGATTACATCTTTGGTCATGGTTATGGATTGATACAGCTTGTTCCGACTCATACGGTGTGTAGATGTGAGGTTCAGGTATTGCAATAAATTTCGGATGTTGGGAATTGGGTTCTAAGATTTACGGAGTAAGGTTGAAGTAAGGATCTCCAGTTATGTTGTATTGGCAGGCTTATATGGAGCGGGGTGACATGGGATCACCCTCTATATGTGCATGGTAAGGTTACACCGTGATTTGATGGCCTTGGAACGACTCTTGGCACGTTCGAGGACGAACGTATGTTTAAGAGGGGAGGATGTAACGACCCGACTAATCGTTTTGAGCATTTGCATTATGTCCAGCTATTTGAAGTCTTGAGTAGCTTCACCTAGTGTATTATGACTTGCATGCATGGTCGGCTTTGGTTTTTGAGTAATCCGAATTTATTTTGAAGGAGGACTCCCGTCGGAGAAGCTTGAGGTTGAAAGAGTTGACCAAGTTTGACTTTTTGAGTATTTGACCTCAGATCAGAGTTTTGATGGTTCCGGTAGGTCCGGATTATGATTTTGGACTTGGACATATGCCCAGGTTTGTATTTGGATGTTTCTAGAAGGTTTCGGCACCATTTGGTTGAAGTTGGCAATTTAAAGGTTTGGAATTTTCCTAAGTTTGACCATGGTTTGGCTCTAAGGGTATCAGGTTTGGATTTTGGTTTCAAGACTTGGAATAGGTTCATTTCATCATTTGGAACTTATCTGCAAAATTTAGTGTCATTCAGAGTTGATTTGATGTGGTTCTTACACTTGGTTGCAATTCTAGAAGTTCTTAAAGTTCATTGATATTTCTCATGCATTTTGGTGTTCAATTCGTGGTTTTAGATGTTATTTTGGTATTTTGATCACGCAAGTGAGTTTGTGTTATGTTTTTAGACTTGTGTGGATGTTTGGTTTGGAGCCCCTAGGGCTCGGATGAGTTTCGGATTGGTTTCCGGATTTGTGTTGTCAAAACAATGTGTGTTGGTACTGGTGTCATCGCATTTGCAATGAAAGGGTCGCAAATGCGGTTATCGCATTTGCGGACACCTATTCGCTTCTGCGATTCAGTGTTGCTGGGGAAGAGTTTGCAGTTGTGAAGAATTTCCTCGCTTTTATTAGAGTTTTGTTATCTGCTTTTGCGAGACATCTGCCGCTTTTACGATGGCAGCTGTCTTCGAATTTGCGATGATTTTGGTCGCCAATGCGACTTTAGCAGAGACTCTCAGGATCCTCTTTTGCGATGAAATGCTCGCTTTTGCGAGTTCGCATTTGAGAACCCAGTGTCGCAAATGCGAAATCTGAGGCTGATATTAAGACTTTCATTTCGGGACTTAGCTTCATTTTAACATATTTTGAATCCTAGACTCAGTGGGAGGCAATTTTGTGGAGATATTTTCATACCAAACTACTGGCTAAGTAATTTTAATCAATTTTCAATTATATTTCATGATTATGCATTAGATTTAACACCAAATTCATGAGAATCTAAGAGAAAATTTGGGTATTTTGTCAAAGTTTTGAAAAATCAAATTTTGAGATTTGAGAGTCGAATTTGACTTGGATTTGAAAACAAAACACATGTATGGACTCGTAGAGTTATGGCTAGTCAAGACCTACCCTTGAACTTGGGTTTTGACCGAGCGAGCCTGGGGTTGACTTTTGTTGACTTTTTGGAAATTGTATAAAGATCATAGCTTTGTTAATTGAATTTGTTTCCTCTTGCATTCTTTGATGTATTTTAGTCTTATTTGGCTAGATTGAGCCGAGCGGAGGTGAATTTGTAAAGGAAAACCTAATTTGAGTATTGATTTGGTCAAATTGAGGTAAGTGTCTTGCCTAACTTTGTTAGGAGAATTTTTCCTACTAATTGCCATTGTTTGCTACATGTAAGGGTGATGCATATATGAGGTGACGAGCGTATATGCATGCCAGGGTTAATCATGCTCGGAGGTAGGTTATACGAGTAATTGTGCCTTGTTGAATTACGTGACCTTATTGTTTCATGTCTTACTTGACTTCTAAATTACTAAGAATATGAAATTAATGCTAGAAACCAAGATTTAGCTTATTATAACTTGATTAAAATTTGACGGATTTTTGTGAAACTATTGATGTATTTAATTCGGTCATCTGATCTTTATGCTTAATCACTAATACATCGCTACGACCGTTATTCTTGAGATATTAGATTCTATACTTGAGATGAAGATCATTTTTGAGACTTGTTAAAATACTTGAACAATAAGGTTCTTGAGGTTTATTGTATTGTTATTCGCTTGAAAGTTGCGACTGATGTTCATTTGGAATATTCGTTTATTCACTCTCCTTGTTGTTATTCATGCTTCCTACCTTGCTTCTCATTGATATACATGTGCTTGGTGAGGAAGAGTTTAAAGCACGAAGGATGATGTCATGCCATTGCATATACATTATCATGTGAGGAAGAGTGTAAAGCACAAAGGGTGATGTTGTGCCATTTCATTTACATTATCATGTGGGGATGAGAGTAAAAGCACGAAGGGTGATGCCATGCCATTATATTAATATTATTATGTTTTCATTTACATTATCATGTGAGGTTGAGAGTAAAATCATGAATGATGATGTCGTGCCATTTTATTTACATCATCGTGTTTTTATATAATCAGGTGTTAACCGTACGAAGGGTGTTTTCGTGCAGGCGAGGACGAGGGACATACATTATGTTATGATATTTGTACCTTGTGTATACATTCATGCATTTACCTTGAGTTGTTACTGTTGCACCTATGTTTTCTATGTGACTTGTCGTTGTTGTTCTGTCTTTGTCTTTTATCTCAATTGTTGTTGTGTTATCCATGCCTTCTATCTATTTAACTTGCAAATATCTCTCCTTGTTGTTATATCTACATCCATGTCGTTTCTCATTTGTTGCACTTTCGTATAAGCTTCTACCATGTTAGTTATTCATGCCTTCTATTTGTTAGCTCATGAAGATCATGCTATCCCTCTTGTTTGTTATACCTACATCTAGGACTTCTACCATGTTAGTTAGTGAAACTTATGTTCTTTTTTTCTAATTGTTGTCATTACTTCTTTGCCTTTTACCTAGTCTGTTACCGTTGTACATATGTACTGCCTTGTTCATTACTGCTACTTGTGTATTTCCCACTTTGTCATTACTGTTATTGGCATTCTTTCACCTGGTTGGTACTGTTATACGCATATTTGGTGAGGATGAGATAAATGCACGAAGGGTGTTGCCATGCCTTTTGATTTGATATCTTGAGTACATTTCTCACACAATGAAAGTTATGGATTTACTACCATGGTTTGTTAGTTATCACTCTACGGAAAGGATTGGTCGTGATATTGAGGAATATAAATCGTGATTTCTTCTAGTAATCATTTACTTCTTTCGCATATTTGTTCTTGTACTCTTTCAATTATGTTCTAGTATTGTTCTATTGCTAGTCTTTTGCACTGATTATATTAGTGAGTATCTTTTAACTAAAGCCTCATTAGTACTTCACCGAGGTTAGTCAAGATATTTATTGAGTACATGGGGTCGGTTATACTCATACTACACTTTTGCACCTTGCGTTCAGATCTTGGAGCGGAGTTGCGGTGGATGACGGGAGCTAACTCTAAAGATGTTCGTGCCTTCCGGGTGTGGCTACCACTTGTCCCTGGGTAATTTTAGAGTTGAATTCTTTTTATGTACATTTCAAATAGAAGTTGTATTCATTTCATATTAGTTTTTGCAATAATCCAGTCTTAGTAGCTCATGACTTGTACTACCAGTCCTTGAGATATTGTATAGAATCAAGATTTATCATTTGTTGGTCACCTTTATTTATTAGAATTGTGCTAACTGTTAATTGGCTTACCTAACGGGTTGGGTTAGGTGCCATCACGACTAGTTGATTTTGGTTCCTTACATAAAGCATCAAAAGCAATAACGCGGTGGGGACATAGAAAAGGGGCAATAATCGGAACATGCAAAGAATCACCAAGTAAGTCTCTTTCTGAAATAAGCAATGAAGCCGCCAAGTTAAATTCACAATCCAAGTATCAAGTAAAAACAATGAAATCAACAAATTGCACGGTATCACCTTTGTGCTTTTACTCTCATCCTAACCATATATCATAAATGCAAGTGCACGATATCACCCTTCATGCTTTTACTCTCATACTCACCATGCAGTATAAATAAAGCATGTGCACGGGATCATCCTTCATGCTTTTACTCTCATCCTCACTTAATAACAATAATAATAATAATAATAATAATAATAATAATAATAATAATAATAATAATAATAATAATAATAATAATAATAATAGAGTTGTCAGGTGCACGGCATCACCCTTCGTGCTTTAGCCTCACGTTCACTCTAGTAAAGATATCAATATGCAAACAAGGCACGTCAACACCCTTCGTACTTTTCACTCTTCCTCACCAAGCAATCACAACAATACAATACCAAGCAAGGTGGAAAGCAATTTCAACTTCAACAATAATATCAAAATCTGCTCGTCGTATTAGAATCTTTCCATTAGGGCCAACAACCAGTTAACAACTTTTCATGTTCTCATCACTCAATATCGCAACAATCTCAATATAAGAAGTAATTTAAAAGTGAGAAATTAAGAATTTATATCTATTTATGACATGGCTAACACAACTCACAATTTAACATGATACAAGTAAGACAAATTTCATCTGCATGCTTATCCCATGGCCCGAGCATATACACTCGTCACCTTGCATATACACCGCCGCCAACAAATAATTCACATAGAAAATAGACTCGATTCTACCTTATTTCCCTCAAAACAAGGTTAACAAAGACACTTACCTCTTTCCACACAAAAATTACAATCAACCACGGCTTTTCCTTTCGAGCAAGCCTCCAAACCAATCGAATCTAGCCAATTATCAATCGAACAATCCAAAATAAGCTTTAGAAACTACCCACGATTTAAAAAGGTTAAATTTTGATCATTTTTTAAAAAGTTAATAGAAGTCAAACCGTGCCCGCTCGGTCAAAATTTGGGATTTGGACCAATACCCGATTACCCATTTACCCACGAGCTCGATTATGTGATTTATTTTGAAATCCTACCTCAATTCGATGTCTAAATCTTAATTTTACAAAATTCCTAAATTCTACCCAAAACCCCTAATATCTACCTTGGAATTCGTAAATTTGATGTTAGAAACTCATGAAAAGTAGTTGAAATTGATTGAAAACTAGTTAAAGATGCTTACCAATGAATTTGGGAAGAAAAACCTCTCAAAAAATCCCCTCTATGAAGTCTAGGGTTGAAAAATGGTGCAAACTGAGTTAAGTCCCTTATTTTCCAAACTTTTACCTAGCTTCAGAGTTCACAATTGTTGGCAAATGCCAGACACTGATTGCAAATGTGATTAGTGCATCAAATCCACAGAAGTTGCAAATGTGACATAATCCTCGCAAATACGAAGAGTCCCTTCATCGCCAAATGCGAGCTAAGCTTCGTATTTGCGAAGCTGCCAACCCCCAGCTCCAAGTTGCAAAACAAACTCCAAGGTCACAAGTGCGACCACGCACATGTCCGTAAATGCGACCACTTTTTCGCATTTGCGAAGTCTGCAGATCCAGCCCCAAATTGGCATTTGCGAGTGTGACGACCCGGTAGGTCATTTTGAGAAGTAGCCCTTATTTTCATGATCTGAGACCTCTCATAGCTTCATTTGATGTCTGTTGGTTCGCATACGTGGTCCGTGTCAATTTTAGAAAAGCTTTTATATAAAATTTTGATTAAAATAAAATTTTGACTAAAAATGAGGCTAGAGTTGACCACGGTCAATATTTTGGGTAACGACACTGGATTGGTGTTTTGACGATTCTGATAGGTTCGTATTGTGATTTTGGACTTGCGCATATGCCCGAAATTGAATTCGGAGGTCCCTAGATTGATTTGACTTATTTTGCTAAAAGTTAGCAATTTAAAAATTTGGAAACATCCTAGATTTGACTGTAGATTGACTTTATGGCTATCGGGTTTGGATTTTTATTTTAGAACTTTGTATGATTTGATAGGATTCGGACGCTTTCTTGCAATTCTAGAGGTTCTTGAGTTTTCTTTTAGAATTTCATTCATTTTGATGTTCGATTTATAGTTTTAGATGTTATTTTGGTGTTTCGATCACGCGAGCAAGTTCGTATGATGTTAATACACTTGTGTGCATGTTTTATTTGGAGCCCGAGGGGTTCGGGTGAGTTTTGGACGCGTTTCAGATGAGTTTGGATAGTTTGAAGACTGCTGGTGTAGTGCCTGTATCTGGTGCCTGCTGCAGATCTCGCAATTGCGAGGTCTGGCTCGCAATTGCGAGCCTCGCTTTTGCAAAGAATAGTTCGCATTTTCGATCATGAGCTGGGGGCTGGGACTTCGCATTTGCGAAAAATGAATCACATTTGTGATGGATGCTATGTCCTCATTTGCAACTCTGGCATAGAAATTGCGATGCAGTGTTAAGTTGGGGTATCATCACATTTGCGAAGAAGTTGGTCACATTTCCGAAAGGGGGCAAGTTCGTATTTATGGACAATTTGCCACATTTGCAACTTTTGGGCTTCTGATGCAAAGTTCGCATTTGCGACCTTTGTTTCGCATTTGCGATGGTCTCAATTGCGAACACGAATTCGCAATTGCGACATCCGCAACTGGGCAAAAGAGGTGAAAATGGGATTTAGCTCATTTTACACCATTTTCAACCCTAAACACTCTAGAGGCGATTTTCTAAGAGATTCTTCTTCCCAAATTCATTAGTAAGCAACTTTAATCCATTTCCTTTCAATTACCCAATACTTTTCATGTATTTTCAACATCAAATATAGGATTTTTATGGTAGAAATTAGGAATTTTGGGTAGAAATTGGGAATTTTGTAAATTGATATTTAACCCTCAAATTGAGGTTATATTTCGAAAAAAACACATAACCGACCTCGGGGGTGAATGGGTATCGGGTTTTGGTCTTAATCTCGGGTTTTGGTCTGAATTTCGAGTTTTGACCAAGCCATCCCAGGGTTGATTGTTGCTGATCCGCTCAGGTTCTGAAGGGATTTCTTGCTACTCTCGTACTTCAGGACGCTCTAGTCTGTTTAGTGGGCCTTATGGAGAGTGTGGCCTAGGCTGGAGTATTTCCTATGGCACCAGCTGTCTCTTAGACTAGGGGAGGATCTTAGACTCCCACCACTCACACTCCGAAGCAGATGGCTCCCTTGTACCAGATTCCAGCGATTCTAGCAGTTGGGGCAGTTCAGCCTGTTATTGATACACAAATTGGGGAGAGTTCTGCGATGTCTTCTGAGGAATTGATGATGTTGGACAAGATCACAAAGCTCTTTCCTATTCATTTTGGTGTCACACCTTCTGAGGACCCAAGAGATTATTTGGAGTGTTGCCATGAGGTGTTGTGAGTCGACTTTGTAGTGCTACAAGTGACCGGTTCTGCCAAGAGATGGTGGCAGGATTATGAGCATAGCAGATCAACAGTTTCACCGCCACTCACTTGGGATCAGTTTTCACAGCTATTTTTGGAGAAGTTTATTCCTTTTACTCTAAGAGAGGAGTACCGTAGGCAGTTCGAACGTCTTTAGTAGGGTAGTATGGCTGTTACCTAGTACGAGACCAGATTTGTGGACCTAGACCACCGTGCAGCTATCTTGATTCCTACTAATAGAGAGAAGGTGAGGAGATTCATTGAGAGTCTTACTTTTGGTATCAGGCTACAGATGGACAAGGAGACTAGAGATGATTTTTTTTTCTAAAGGGCCGTCGAGATTGCTAGACGGATCGAGATGATTCGAGGTCAGGGTAGAGAGGCGGTATCTAAGAAGAGGCCTCGTCATTTTGGTGGTTTCAGTGGTGCCTCATCTGGAGGCAGAGGTTCATTTGGTAGAGTCCATCCTCACAGGACATTTCAGTCAGCTTTTCAGGTAGCCCATGGTGCTTCAGGCAGTCATAGTTCTTATGGGTCTCATCCTGAGCAGCCAGCACTTTGTACACCTTCAGTTCCCATCAGTGCATCACTACTACAGAGTTCCTACAGTGGCCATCCGGGCCGTCGGGGTCAGTCTCAGCTTCAGCAGCCACAGTAGCCAAGAGAGTGCTTTGAGTGTGGAGGTAGGAGTCACATCAGGAGGTAATGTCCTTGATTGATGAGCAGCAGACCACCGCAGGATTGTCGTGCCATGGTTCTAGCACCGATTGCTCCACCGCCCGCTTAGCCAGCTAGAGGCAGGGGTCAGATATCTAGAGGTGGTGGTTAGGCCTTTAGAGGTGGAGGCCAACCAGTTAGAGGTCGTCTAAGAGGCGGAGGTCAGAGTGGTACGGCCCAGTCCCATTTCTATGCATTTTCAGCTAGACCTAAGGTAGCCATCTGATGCTGTCATCACAGGTATTATTCCGATTTATCATAGAGATGCCTCAGTTTTATTTGATCCTGGCTCTACTTATTCATACGTGTCATCCTATTTTGCCTCATATCTGGTTATGCTTCATGATTCTTTGTGTGCTCCGGTCTATGTGTCCACACCTGCGGGAGATTCTATTGTGATAGATTGTGTTTATCACTCATATGTGGTTTCTATTGGGAGCTATAAGAACACGGTAGATCTTTTACTTCTAGATATGGTGGACTTTGATGTTATCTTGCGCTAAATTGGTTGTCATCTTATCACGCTATTTTGGACTGTCATGCCAAGATGGTGACCTTAGCCATGTCGAGGTTGCCCCGATTGGAGTGGAAATGGACTCCTAGCCATTCTACTAGCAGAGTTATTTCTTATGTGAAGGCTCGGCATATGGTCGAGAAAGCGTGTCTAGCATATTTAGCCTATATCTGTGATCCTAATGCGGCAGTTCCTTCCATGGATTCAATACCAGTTGTGCACGAGTTCCTAGAGGTGTTTCCTACATATTTGCTGGGGATGCCACCCGACCGAGATATTAATTTCTGCACTGATAAGGTTTCGGGCACTCAGCCCATTTCTAATACACCATGCCGTATAGCCCAAGTTGAATTGAATGAATTAAAGGAGCAGTTGCAGGATTTGGTTGATAAGGGTTCATTAGACCAAGTGTCTTGCCTTGGGGTGCACCGGTGTTGTTTGTGAAGAAGAAGGATTGAACGATGAGGATGTGTATAGATTATCGGCAGTTGAACAAAGTTACTATCAAGAACAAGTATCCTTTGCCGAGGATTGATGACTTATTTGATCCGCTTCAGGGTGATAAAGTATTTTCGAAGATTGACTTGAGATTTGACTACCATCAGTTGAAGATTAGGGCATCGGATATCCCTAAGAAACCTTTTCGGACTCGTTATGGTCACTATGAGTTCTTAATGATGTCATTTGGTTTGAATAATGACCTAGAAGCATTTATGGATTTGATGAACCGGGCGTTCAACCCCTATCTAGACTCTTTTATGATCGTCTTCATTGATGATATTTTGGTCTACTCCCACATTCGAGTAGAGCATGAGCAGCATCTTCGGATTGTACTTCAAACTCTAAGAGATAGTATATTATATGCCAAATTTTAAAAGTGTGAGTTTTGGTTGGACTCGGTTGCCTTTTTGGGCCATGTTGTATTTTCTTAGGGCATTAAAGTGGATCCTAAGAAGATTGAGGCAATTCAAAACTGGCCTAGACCTACTTCAGCTATAGAGAATCGGAGCTTCTTGGGTTTGGCGGGTTATTATCTCCAATTCGTGGAGGGATTTTCATCTATCTCAGCCCCATTGACCAAGTTGACCCAGAAGGGTGCTCTTTTTAGATGGTCCGCCGAGTGTGAGTTGAGCTTTTAGAAGCTAAAGACTGCTTTAACTATAGCCCCAGTGTAGGTATTGCCCACAGGTTCGGGATCTTATATTCTGTATTGTGATGCATCACGTATTGGGCTTGGCACGGTATTGATGCGAGACCGTAGGGTGATTGCCTACGCATCTCGGCAGTTGAAGGTTCATGAGAAGAATTACCATGTTCATGACTTAGAGCTAGCAGAAATTGGTCACGCACTAAAGATTTGGAGGCGCTGTTTGTACGGTGTTCATTGTGAGATCTATATCTACCATCAAAGTCTCCAGCACCTGTTCAAGCAGAAAGACCTTAATTTGCAGCAGCGGAGATGGCTAGAGTTGCTGAAAGACTGTGATATCACCACATTATATCATCCGGGGAAGGCCAATTTAGTGGCCGATGCATTCAGTAGGAAGGTTGAGAGCATGGGCAGTTTGGCCTAATTACTAGTAGCTAAGAGGACATTACCCATGGATGTTTAGGCTTTGGCCAACCGGTTTGTGAGATTAGATGTTTTTGAGCCATTCGAGATTTTAGAGAGGGTTGGAGAGGTTGCCTACAGGTTTGCATTGCCTCCTAGCTTATCAGGAGTACATCTTGTATTTCATGTTTCCATGCTTCGGAAGTACCATGAGGACAGCTCGCATGTTTTGGACTTCAACACGGTTCAGCTTGATGAGAATTTAGCCTATGAGGAGGAACCGATGGCTATTCTAACCCGGCAGGTTTGAAAGTTGAGATCTAGTAGTTTCCAATCTGTGAAAGTGCAATGGAGAGATCAGCTGATAGAGGCAGCTATGTGGGAGTCTGAGTCCGATATGTAGGATAGAGACCCATGCCTTTTCACCTGTCCAGGTACTTTTCTATGTCAGTTTGAGGACGAACAGTTCTTTTAGAGTTGGAGAAAAAAAATGTGACGACCCGATAGGTCGTTTTGAGCACTAGCCCTTATTTCATGATCTGAGACCTCCTGTAGCTTCATTTGATGTCTCTTGGTTTGCCTGTATGGTATGTGTAGCTTTTCGAAAAGCTTTTACATGAAATTTGATAAAAATAAAAATTTTGACTTAAAATGAGGCTAGAGTTGATAGTGGTCAACATTTTGGATAAACGATCCCATATCGATATTTGACAATTTTGGTAGGTTCGCATTGTGATTTTGGACTTGGGCGTATGCCCGAAATTAAATTCGGAGGACCCTATATTGACTTGATTTATTTTGCTGAAATTTAGCAATTTGAAAGTTTGGAAACTTCCTGGATTTGGCCGTAGGTTGGCTTTATGGCTATCTGGTTGGAATTTTTGTTGTGGGACTTAGTATAGGTCCATTTTACTATTTGAAACTTGTCCGCAAAATTTTATGCAATTTGAAGTTGGTTTGATAGGATTCGGACGCTTGATTACAATTCTAGAGGTTCTTGAGTTTTCCTTTAATTTTTCATTCGTTTTGATGTTTGATTTGTATTTTAGATGTTATTTTAGTGTTTTGATCGCGCGACTGAGTTCGTATGATGTGATTACACTTGTGTGCATGTTTGGTTTAGATCCTGAGGGGCTCGGGTGAGTCTCAGACGCATTTCAGATGAGTTTGGATAGTTTGAGGACTGCTGGTGTAGAGCCTGTATTTGGTGCCTGCTGCAGATCTCGCAATTGCGAGGTATGGCTCTCAATTGCGAGCCTCGCTTTTTCGAACAATAGTTCGCATTTGCGAGCATGGGCTGATGATACACTCAAATTACACCTTAATAAACAGTGTAAGCGGTCGGTGTCAAATATAATAACTCAACAAGGTTGGGGTCGAATTCCACAAGGAATAGGTGTGAAATGTTTACTTGATTAGCGTAGTACTCAACTACAGTCGTAATTCTATCAGGTAATCGTAACAAAAGTATGAATTGAATTTGAGTTTAAAGAAAGACTAATTGCAATATTACGAATATGAATAATATGATTAAGGAAACCAAGGTTGTGTCCCCCTTATGAAGTATAATGCTATCGATGTCAATATGATATATTTCCAACGGAAGAATCTTTTGATATGTAATTGATGTCTAATTGACTACCCAATATCTTCCAATAGTTGGGTAATATTTCCTCTTTATGATTTTCCCAGATACAAAAGAGTTGTGATTAAGAACAATCAATTTCTGCCAAACTAAAACTCACTTATTCTTAAGCGATTTTATTAAACAAGGTTTAAAGCCTTGATCTTTGTTATTTACATCTACCAAATTCTACCCCGCTTTCCCAAGCAAAGATGGAATTAAATGGCGTTTGTTAATATTTGCAACCACCAACAATTGTTTAAAGAATGAGAAGTAAACAAATATCAATCAACCGTTGAAAATATATTCAATATCAAACACCCAATAACATCATACCCATTTAGGGTTCACAACCTTAGTGTTTAGAATTAGCTACTCATGCTAAAAACTGAAATTGAAAGAATAATAATTGTCATAACGCTTACAAAGTAGAAGATAATTGATCCAAAAGCTTCCAAGAAATCAAATAATTCAAGCCTTGTACTTTCTGCTCTAAATTCTGACAATCCCCACAAAACCCTGTTAGACCTATTTATGGAGGCCCAAAAATCGAGGCAAAATTCGGACTGATTTGCCCCTAAAGTCAACAATGCGACCGCATTTCTATCGCATAATAGAAATGTGGTCCGCAATTCTTACAAGCCTGTCGCAGATTTCACCCCTAGGTTTTGCCTTCATAGCATTCAGGATATGCGGTCCGCATTAAAGATATGCGACCGCATTCTGCATCGCGATTCCATCATACAGTAAACTCCATACTTGATCTGCGGTTGATTTTGCGATTAGCATTCCAGTTATGCGATCGCAGATGTGATCGCATTTCTGACTCTGAACTGCACTCAAACCTCTGCTTGTGTCTGCGATATCCATGTACACCTATGCGGCTCGCATAACAGTTATGCGGTCGCATATGCGACTGCATTCTTGAGATGAATGTTTGCCCAGAAGTCTGTCTCAAGTTGCGATTTTGACGTGAAGTATGCGGCTCGCATGTGCTGTTTGCGATAGCATAATCACCTCTGCGATGCTTTTCTGCTCTTTTCTTGTCTTTAGTTGGCTTTTTGAGCTCTTTTCCATGCTTTTAGGTCCTTACACTTGATATACTGCAAAATACACTAAAATTACATAAGTATCAAGGGAATTTGCACGTAAAACAAGTTAAAATCTAAGCAAGTAGTATCAAAATGTGCCGAAATTCTCCAGCACATCAACACCCCCAACTTAAACTCTTGCTTGTCCTCAAGCAACTAAACGACGCTATCCTATTCTAGACTCCATTTACAAAACATGAAACAATAATGACTATGGACAGTGTTTGTTGTTAGTGTCTCAAGCATGTCTCTTCGAATTGCTTTACTCTCCCTGAATCATCAGTATATTCAAGGAAAACCAATCAGCTTGTGAACTTTGAGCCTCAGACAAAGTGACTAAATGATACCCTCAGCTGAGTGCACTTATGGTTTACTCAAAACTCAACTTTCGTTTGACCTCGCAGTTCATGTGCCCTCACTAGAAAGAAAGTCTCAAAATTACAATATTTATAATAACAACACAAAGGGACTAATTTGCCAATACACTCACTCTCATAAAAGAATTTCAAGTGCTACCACATACCATACCGTAGGCTTGCCCTTATTTTATTCATCGCCTAGTTCTAAGAACGCTCGGTTGGAGATCACATTAGGACTTTTTAAGCTTGTAATGTAGGTTTAAGGAAGGGTAGGATAAATATTTAGATATGAGTGACTACATCCTCCTTGAACACTAATCACATTTTCCTTTCTTTTTACACTTTGTCTTTTATCAAACCCCATAGCCTCATTGGCATCTAGTTCCCAATATGGAACCACCTTAAATACCTCTCTAATTTCCTTCAAAGATCCATCATTATAAATACACACAAATAACTATCTTTCTTTTCTTTTTCTTTTCTTTTTCTTTTCTTTTTTTTTTTCTGGAGCTTTCAGAAATTGATATTAGCACTTTGAGGTATAAGCTCTTACCCTCATTTGCATTTCATATTTCTGAATAGCCGCAGTATGAGATCCAACTAACTCGGTCATGTTCCTCATGGATTTATCTGATTTTTCTTGATTTTGTAGTATCCTTTCAAGCATACTTTCCAATTTAGACTCACTGGAGGAATCTTGATTTGAGTACTGACCCTTCGGGGGAACATAAGGATTGGAACTTCGATTTGAAAAGTTGTTATTGTTGCTCCAATTTCCTTGGTTTGAGCCACCTTGGTCATTTCGCCATTGGTGGTGACCTTGCCCTTGCGGGTTTGGCCTCCATTGATTCTGTGAACCTTGACCTTGGTAGTGCTGCCTTTGGTACCCTCCTTGAGAGTTGTTGACATAGTGTGCCTCCTCATAATCTTCATTTGGTACCGGCTGCACATTCTCAACCACATTCACTTTCTTCTTTTGGTTTTCAGTGAACATCTTCGTCAGCACATTGACATTCGTAGCAAGTTCTGCAATTACTTGGTCTCGCTCTTGATCTTCCTTGATCATGTTGCTCAAGGAAGGAGAGCCAATTGCAATTCCGCCTGTGGAGTCCTCAGAATGCCAAGCTTGGTTATGCTTTTCCATTTTATCCAATATTTGAGTCACCCTAGCGAAGGATTTATCCATAAAAGATCCAGCAGCTGCATTCTTCGCTATTGATTGGTTCATCGGATCCAAACCCATGTAAAATTTTTCCAACAAAATAGAATCCGGGAAACCATGGTTTGGAGACCTCACCAAAATATAGTTTAAAGCGATCCCATGCTTCATGTAATTGTTCGCCTGGTAACTGCTTGAAGAGGAAAATTTTATCCCTGAGCTTGGACTTCTTGCTTTGTGGAAACCATTTCGACAAGAAAGCTCGGACAAGTTCGGGCCAGGAATGTATGAAATTTGGAGGAAGATTCTGGAGCCACTTCCTTGCGTCCCCAGGTAGAGAATACTTGAAGCATCTCAACCTCAGGGCATCGTCGGAGACATTATTCTGCTTGTGCATTGCACAAACACCCAAGAAATTTCTGAGATGTTGTGTTGGATCGTCGTCAGTGGAATTCCTGAAAAATCCCTTCGCTTTAAGCATCAGAATTAACTCGTGTTCCACTTTGAAGGTTGCAGCACCAATAGCAGGAGGTACAATAGCATTTGTATCCTCGATGTACTCCTCAATATCCGCAAAAGGATTTACCTCCGCATCATCACCATATTCCGACATGTTTTCCTATCAACACCAAGCAAAACAAACAAGTGTGATAGAGTAGAATCAGACTTACAATAAAGCACACACTAATTAGTAATTTCAAAACCATATTCCCTGGCAACGGCGCCAAAATTTGATACGCTCAAATTACACCATAATAAACAGTGTAAGCGGTCGGTGTCAAATATAATAACCCAACAAGGTTGGGGTCGAATCCCACAGAAATAGGTGTGAAACATTTACTTAATTAGCATAGTACTCAACTACAGTCGTAATTCTATCAAGTAATCGTAACAGAAGTATGAATTGAATTTAGTTTTAAATAAAGACTAATTGCAATATTATGAATATGAATAATATGATTAAGGAAGCCAAGGTTGTGTCCCCCTTTATGAAGTATAACGCTATCGATGTCAATATGATATATTTCCAACGGAAGATCTTTTGATATGCAATTGATGTCTAATTGACTACCCAATATTTTTCAATAATTGGGTAGTATTTCCTCTTTATGATTTTTCCAAATTCAAAAGAGTTGTGATTAAGAACAATCAATTTATGCCAAATTAAAACCCACTTATTCCTAAGCGATTTTATTAAACAAGGTTTAAAGCCTTGAGTCTTTGTTGTTTACTTCTACCAAATTCTACCTCGCTTTCCCAAGCAAAGACGGAATTCAATGGTGTTTGTTAATGTTTGCAACCACCAACACTTGTTTAAAGAATGAGAAGTAAATAAATATCGATCAACCATTGAAACTATATTCAATATCAAACACCCAATAACATCATACCCATTTAGGGATCACAACCTTAGTGTTTGGAATTAGCTACTCATGCTAAAAACTGAAATTGAACGAAGAATAATTGTCATAACGCTTACAAAGTAAAAGATAATTGACCCAAAAGCTTCCAAAAGATAAAATAATTGAAGCCTTGTACTTTCTGCTCTAAATTCTGATAAGATTCTCCCCACAAAACCCTAATAGATCTATTTATAGAGGCCCAAAAATCAAGGCAAAATTCGGACTGATTTGCCCCTAAAGTCAACAATGTGACCGCATTTCTGTCGCATAACAGAAATGTGGTTCGCAATTCTTACACGCCTGGTCGCAGATTTCACCCCTAGGTTTTCCCTTCATAGCATTCATGATGTGCGGTCCGCATTGAAGAAATGCAGCCGCATTTTGCATTGCAATTCCATCATACAGTATACTTCATACTTGATCTGCAGTCGATTTTGCGGTTCGCATACCGGTTATGCGATAGCATATGCGACCGCATTCTTGACACGATAGTTTTCCCAGAAGTCTGTCTTGGTTTGCGATTGTGACGTGAAGTATGCGGCTCACATGTGATGTTTGCGATGGCATCTTCACCTCTGCGATGCTTTTCAACTTTTTTTCTTGTCTTTAGTTGGCTTTTTGAGCTCTTTTCCATACTCTAAGGTCCTTATACTTCATATACTGCAAAAACACTAAAATTACATAAGTACCGATGGAATTTGCATGTAAAACAAGTTAAAATCTAAGCAAGTAGTATCAAAATGTGCCGAAATTCTCCGGCACATCAGTACTGATAGAAGATAGTAGGTACACTATGGAATTAATTGACATGCACGTAAGTACAACAATATAAAAATTAAATACTTTTGCGAAACATCAACGAAATAAAAAGTTTGAACTTTCGGGAGTGCTTCTCTCTTTTTAAAATTTTTAACTTTCGTCAATTAACAAATAAATTAAAATGAATAAATTAAAGAATCAACAACGGGAATGGATAAACCAAAACAAGTTTCAAGACTTTGTAGGAATGCACTAGCCAAATGGAAAATGGCCAAATACTTTACCCAACTTTATTCTTATATTTAATGATTGATCAATCCATTATCTCTTCCTTAATATGTCAATAGGACTCTTTCCCACTTCTATCAACTACAAACTACTCAACTGTCAATTTCGCATGACATGCATATTAATTTGAGTGCCTTCCTAAATTACTAAAGAACTTGGTTATTTGCCTTACTCCTTATGCGTAAATGAAATAAACAATAAAAATAAGAACAATAATTTTACGTAAAAAACACCCGGCTCAAAGGTTCAAAAACCACGATCTACCACATAGGATTTTAATTTCAACTTTACTAGAACAAATGAGCTAAATGTACTGATTACAAGACCTGTATACCAATACCCACACACTTCTCCTACTTCAGCAACTTGAATGAATTACAAGTTACTCTAACTTGCACACTCAAACAACTACTCCAACTAATAAGTTTTGAATGAAATCTTAATTACAACGCGATTTCTGGTACACATGAACTAACATACTCAAGAAGAACTATGATAGTGATGATCACCTTGAGTGTTGAACTTGAAATATTGTATGTCATTCTTCAGTTGATGTGAAAAAGGATAGTTTTCTCAGTCCATAAGGAAAGTATTTAACTTCCCAGTACCTTGAGATATTTGGGAGTCCTATTACACAGTCAACTTTTTGTTTGACAGCAATCCTAAAGTTCCAAGGACTCCACGAGTCTAGTGACTCTTGTCTATCACTTATGCGAGCAGATGTTCTTGGGCAACAGTCTTTATCGCATTGAGAATCCTTTCCAGCAATCTCGGACTATAGTAACTTCGTGTAAAAGTTACAACCTGATAAGAACCTTCAACAACTACTTTGAGGACCTAGTTCTTAGTACACATTCTGCAGCTACCTTGAGGACCTGGTTCTTAGCATACATTCATTGGACACACTTTGTTAATCATCAAAACCCAATTCTCAACAAATTCCCCCTTTTTGATGATGACAAACTTCATGCTCATGAACCAGGTAATGACATTCATAAACAATTACATCACACTTGAGAACAGCATCAGCATGTGAATAACACAACACAAACACATTTGAACAGACATCTCTGTAATTCAGAACAAGTACCTCAAATATCAATCACCTCCACTCTATCTTCCCCCTTTGGGCATCATCGAAAAGAAAGAAAAAGTTGTTAGACAGTCTAAGCACAGCTAATGCAAGATTCATGGCCATTGAGGCTACAACACAAGCACAAAAAATATCAAGATAAATGAACTATGCCGATAATAAGAACTATGAGAGAAGCTGGTAAAAAACATAAGAGTGTGCATTAAGTAGTGTCAAATTAAGCTTAGGGCCTTGAACTAAAGCATTAAAACAAAATAAACTAAAACATCCTGCAAACTACTCAAAACTAGAGAAGAAAGACAAAAAAAGAGTACCATTAGGCCAACAAAACAGATGAGAGGCAAGGGGTAAAGGACCAGGATCAAGGGTGAGAAGAGGAAGGGGTCAAGGATTTCACACGAGTGGCAATCTATTGAGCATAGACCTCTCTGTCCTTTCTAAGATCCTCTCTAAGATGCCCGGTTTCCTTTCTCAACTCATCATTGTCCTCCCTGAGTTTAGCATTTTCCTCAAAAGCCAACTCTAACCTTTTAGAGAGTTCAGCAGCCCTACTGCTTCCAGGCAAAATGACAGAACCAGTTGGCCCTCTAGCCTTGATCTCAGCATATCCACACTGTTTGAGTGTGACAACATCCATAAAATTGTGATTCCCAAACTTTAGCTCAGGCAAGGATATATTGAGCTTTTCAAATAGCTCAGTCATAAAGCCTTAAGTAATAGCACGCTTAGGCTTGGAAGTGTCTGCAACCCTTACCATATGTTGAATCATCAGGCTGGGAAGGTTTATGGCTCTACCTGTATCCAACAACTCCATTACAACCATATCAAGTAGGGTGTCCTCATGCCTCCTCTCAGATCTCTGCAGAATGGAAGAGTTCACAAAGTGAAATAATAGTTTGTGAAAAGGTGTCATCTCAGTCTTGTACACCTTCTGGGGAGCATCCAGCTCAAACATCTGGGAGAACTTTCGGGTAACTGTAATGTCTGTTTCCACATCGTTGTCAGTAGTAGGCCACTTCTTCTTCAGATAGTTGTCAAATCTGAGGGAAGGAATGTTCAGCAGCAGCCCAAGCTCTTCAGCATCAAACTCCATCTCAAACTCTCTCACAAAAATCTTTACTACCTTGCCATCAAACTGGAATTTTGCATAGAACTTGAACGCTGTAGGCACACATATAGGAGGGAAACGATTTAACAAAGATATGTAATCCGTCCCTGCAAGTCAATCTTTTCCACCAACTGGGCCATGTCTTTTTCATCACTGTTGGCAAGTATCTTCCCATTCAAGACTTTTCTGTTTTTGAACTCAATCAACCTGTCAACTATCCCAGACACAACCCTTTTCTTCTTCCTTTGTTGGTCTTCTAAGAGGTGGAAGATATATTGGTGGGTTAAGCAGCAGTCTTCTTGACTGATGGTTTCTTGGCCTTTAGAGAAGAACCAGGTTCATCCTCCACATCCAACTCAACTACAGTTTCAGCAGCAAGAATTTGCTTTCTTGTTCTCTTGGCACTCCTAGACTCCTTGATCATTTGCTCATCAACAGCTTTTCTCTTGCTTCTGGTGAGATGTGTCCTAGTGGGAGGAGCCACTTTCTTTCTTGCCATAAAACTGGTCTTGTAGGTTTTACAACAGCCTTCCTTCCCTTTTTTTCCTATTTCAGATAAAGGAAAATCATCCTCATCATTGTTAACCTCCTCATTTCCAACAAAAGGAGTTAAAGAAGGCTTAGGTTCTTCCGACCATTCCTCTTCATGAACTTCTTCTAAAGGGGCCATGAATGTATTCCCTATAGTCATAGAGCCTTTAGATTCCTCACTAGCATTGTCTTCCTCACATTCAGATTAAGTACCCTCACTTTCATTTTCTTTTTCATCTTCATTACCCTCACTCACAGAGTCATCTTCTCCCTCACTTTCTTTTTCTTCTTCTTCTTCAGAATCTCCCACTTGCTCACCTAGTTGTTCTTCTACTTCACCTTCGTTCTCTTCACTTCATCCCCCCTCATTCTCACTTTTCTTTTCTTCAAAACTTTGAGTTTTCTCCTGCAACTTTTGCCCCTCCTTATTTGCTTCTCCATCTCCCTCCACATGAGCTTCTTCATCATCTTCATCATCATTCCAATTGTAAGAACTACCATTAGGACCCTCTTCATCCCATGTTTGTTTCTCACCTTCCCGTCAACAACAGATAGGTCAGCAACTATGTCCAAATTAGTGTCCTGAGTTACTACTTCCTTATCTACAATAGTACTCTCTAAGTGTGGAGTGTCACTCAGGGATGCAACAGCATCCAACGGGGAAACTTCAATTGCAGAAGCTAGAACATAAAGTTTTGAAGGAGGAGGTTTTACTTGATCATTCTTAACGAGTGAGATTCCCTATGAGTAGTAGCCTCCTTTGCTTTTGGTTCCCTTATAGCAATAGCATAATCCAGTACTTTACCACTCTTTACTAATTTTCTTGAAGTAGCCTTGAACTTAGTGGGTTTTGAGGTTATTTGTGAGACGAATACAGGTTCATGGGTGGTTGGTTTTGGAGATGGAGGTGTAGTGAGAGTAGACATTACATGTGTCACGACCCAAAGTCCACTAAAGGTCGTGATGGATCCTAACACCGCCGTCAGGAAAACCAACGGTAATTGATCACTTAATTACTCATTTTAGTATTTTGAAATCATAATTTTTATTAATTAAATGGTAATTTACAAGTTAAAGGATAATATTTAGACGAACTATAATAATGAACAACTCGTAGGAACCCCCAAAATCCGGTGTCACAAGTGAGTGAGCATCAACTAGGAAATATAATAAAATAGAACATCTTTCTGGAATACAAATTAGACACGAGAATATAAATAACTCTCATGGAGACTCTACCGGCTACGGATCGTAACATGAAATGCAGGTCACGATAAAGTCCCTGTAATAACCGCACCTCGGCGCCCAAAAGACCACCAGACATATATGTACCTGCACAAAAAGTGCAGCAAGTGTAGCATGAGTACGTAAATCAATACGTACCCAGTAAGTATCTAGCCTAACCCCAGAGAACTAGTGACAAAGGATCGGCATCAACTCTTACTAGTGGTCCAATAAGACATATACAGTAGAAGTAAACAAGTGTGAGTAAGGGTAAATAAGCAAATAACAAGTATAATACGTGGCAGAATCCTCCTCTCAGCAATAACTCAAACTCTCAGCTGGTAGTTACCTCCTCAATCGGAGTGTATATATTTTAGACCTTACCAAAAATAGCTCGTCACAGTTCAATCGGGAAAAGCTCACAGATATGCTGGATTCTTGCCAATTATTACGCACGATTTCATAAGAGTATTTTATATAAATGCCGAGGCGTACGGCCCAATCCATCATAACATTGTCAAACCATAGATACATCTATTTTATTTCCAAGGTGAATGGCCTGCTCCCATGAGAGTGTGGTACATAATCCTGCCGTGGCGTACAGCACGATCCATCATAATGTCCGCACTTCCCAGGGTCGAATGACATGAACCATAGATTTATCTATCCTGCCAAGGCGAACGGCCCGATCCCATTAGAATAAGAAGCTTTGATGGGTCCTTCACCCCACTCACGAATAGACGTGTGAGTTATAAATTTTAAGGGAAACCTTTCGATGAGGATGCATAACGCGGTAGAAATTCATAAGAGGAGTATAATTATTTCGCTGCTAATCATGAAGCCTGTCAAATCTCTACAATAGCAAGTCTATCACTCTACATAAGTCTAGTCTCAAGTCGCAACGTAAATTAAGGGAATTTAATAGGCAAGATACAACTCAAATAGTACAGTTATAGCATGGTGGGAACCTAAGTCTACCCGGACATAACATGACTCTAGCTACGCACGAACTCTCGTCACCTTGTGCATACGTAGCTCTCCCAACAAGTAGCACATAACAAATACATCACCTAGAGTAGTTTCCCCCTCACAGAGTTAGACAGGAGACTTATCTCGCTCCGAAGTTCCAAAACCGGCTCCAACGCCTCTCAAACACCTCAAATCGATGCCCGTCTCTTCAAAACTAGCCAAACAAATGTGAAAATCCACAAATATATGCTCTATTACCCATAGTTAATCAATTAATAACAATCCCCAACTCCACTCGAAAAGTCGATAAAATCAACCTAGGGCCCATGTGCCCGGATTCCGAACATTTTTGAAGATAAACTTCACCCACAACACCACGAACTAAAATATATAACTTATTCCAAATTCCATGTCTTCGTGGTCAAAATCCAAAAATACCGAATTCTAGGTTTTCTACCAAAATCCCAAATTTCTACTAATTTCCATGTTTAAATCCATATACAAACCATGTATTTAACTTGTAATAGGTGGAAATCACTTACCTTGTGTTGCTTCATGAAAATCTCCCCATGAAGCTCTCCAAAATTTCCCCAACCAAGTGAAAGTGAAAGAAAATGGGCCAAATCCCGTTCTTAAAAGAACACACAGCCCAGCGACCTCTCGCACATGTGGCCAATTGACCACTTATGCGGTCCCGCAGGTGCGGCCAAAATACCACTTCTGCGCTCACCCTTCAACCCCCCTGCCTTCACATCTGCGGACAAGAATCCGCTTCTGCAAAGTCGCACTCGCGACCAAGAATCCGGTTCTGCGGTCCCACAGGTGCAGCACAAACCTCGCACATGCGCCTCCAGACAGCCTCACTCCCTACCGCTTCTGCGACCACTAGGCCGCTTCTGCGACCACTAGGCCGCTTCCGCGGTCACGCAAATATGGGAAAATCTTCGCACCTGCAGTCACTGCCAGTCCCTTCCCATTTCGATTCTGCGAGCTCGACCTCGCTTTTGCTACCAAGACATTGCAGAAGAAATCACACAAGTTGTGCCCACCTTCAGCATTTCTTAAGTCCAAAAATCAATCTGTTATCCATCCAGAATCCACCCGAGGCCCTCAGGACCTTAACTAAATATATCAACACGTTCCAAAATTCAATGCGAACTTAGTCGAAGCCTTAAACCACGTCAAACAACATCAAAATCATGAATCACGCCTCGAATCAAACTTATAAATTTTCAAATTTCCAGATTCTATATCCGGTGCCGAAACATATCAAATCAATCCGGAATGGCTTCAAATTTTGCACACGAGTCAACAAATGACATAACAAAGCTATTCCAAGGCTCAGAGCCCCTAACGAACATCAATAACATCAAAATCCACTTCAAAACAAACTTATGAAATTCTTAAACCTTTAAAATGCCAACCTTCTGTAATAAGCTCTGAAATTCTCCCGGGTTATTCGATACTCAAGCAGAACATACGCCCAAGTCCTAAATCATCATATGAAACTATTGGAACCTTCAAATTCCAATTTTGAGGTTGTTTATTCAAAAGTCAAATCTTAGCCAATTCTTCTAACTTAAAGCTTCCGAAATTAGAATTTTCTTTCCAAATCAATCCCGAACTTCCAGAAATTAAATTCCGACCACACATACAAGTGATAATACCTGAAGTGAAGCTACTCAAAGCCTCGAATCGCCTAACAACGCGCTAGAGCTCAAAACGACCGGTCGAGTTGTAACATTCTCCCTCACTTCAATATACATTCGTCCTCAAACGTGCTAAGAACTGCTCTGGAGTTGTCCAAAATCACTGTGCAACACCTTGTGCACCTACCCATGCCACCACAACCCAGTTGGGCACATTAGCGCGAGCCGGACTGAAGGTCCTCCCTTTTATTTAGTCATTAAGCTTTAGAACCAAATTCAACCTCCGAATTTCTCTACAAGTCCTGATTCTAACATACAAACACCATACCAATCACCACACATCGTACCAAAACATGATTGCACACCTTTTGCTGAATTCACACCATGCCTCGCATAATTCACATGCCCATAGACAGTGGGGCTCCCCTACTTAGGTTTAAGCTACCATCACATAATGTATAGCCCACAACAATTCCTCATTCTCATTTACCATGATCTCGTACTGTTAACCTGCCAAATTTCTCGAAGTCTTTTGTTAAGCTTTTCATGAACATTCTGAATCATCAGTCACAATCACATATTTGACCTTCACCGGATATGAAGTAGTATTCTTCGCAGAAGCTTCATCAACATCACGCAACCTCTAAACTGCTCATAAGAGATAACCCAGCTGCGGAATTTCTTACCGACCTTTTCCAACGACGCTGCACTGGGTACAACCACCACGAAATTAGTAAACTCTCCTAAGCCCAAGCTCACCCACCAACTGTACAACTTCGTTCGTTCCCCATTGACATCAACTAAACGTGCGACAACACATCCCAAACTCGAAGTCATGTTGCATCCGAAACGATAATCAAATCTTCACACCCCTCTTTATTTCAAGCAAACTCCTTTCTGCCATATTCAATCTTTCTCCGTACAGTAGCCACCATTCCAATTATAATCCGTGGACCTAGTCACTTTCCACTATGCCTCCCAAATTGCTCTAATCTTCCTCAAGGTACGTGGCTATCCTACCACAGAATCCATATGCTACTCTGCCACTCGCACTTCAGTCAAACCATCTCCTTTAGCAACTTCTCGACCTTCGCTTCTCATGCTTGACCTGCTAGTAATTCATCCGCCGTTAGACACCTCCCACCATGTCCTTCCTCATACTTCGCCGCCTAAATGTTGCCTCAGAAAAATCCATACCTGTAGCACCGGAACAAAGGAATTGCTACAAACTCTAAACCTCCTAGAAGATCATCTTCCTCGAGCCATCAACATTAGAAATACCAATTCAATTCTGAACTGTTGCACAACGCTATTTGTGACAACCGCCCCTAAGGCACCATTTCACAATACCCTCCCCGAAGACAAAATCCCAGAAGACCATAACACCAGCGAACCGTAATGCGTTCAAATAAGGACCGCGATAACGCATCACGTTGAAAATTCCACCACGCTCGAAAATATCTTCATCAACCATACCTGGACATCTATAGTGATTGCCTTTCCTCTATTGGAATTAAATGCTGAACCCTTAATCATGCACTGAGAAATTCTCTCTTCAAACCACTCACTGCCTCAACACATAAACGAGCACCTTACCATTACACCAACATTGTGTGATAACAACGCATAGACATCGTAGCAATCCATGCACAGTCATGAAACCATAGAAAATACAGATACTGAGCTGGAACAAAAGAACATCCTTCCGCAAGGCGATGATAATTGCATGCTCGAACACGCAGTGAAAAACATCCTGCACCACGTCTGTAGTACCACTACAACTCCTTGACGCCCAATTGATAACAAGCGCTTCGCGTCGCATAAGATTGAGTAGGAACGAAATAAAGGCACAAGCCACAATGGAATCAAATCGCACGATGAGGAAATCAAGAAGAGAAGTGCTCCTAACAGCCTTGTACCCTCTCGAAGAAAAGTACAAACGTTTCCATACCGATCCGCAAGACTCTACTAGACTTGTTCATGACTCGTGAGACCTAAGTGAACCTAATGCTTTGATACCAAGCTGTCACGACCCAAAATTCACTAAAGGTCATGATGGCGCCTAACACCGTCGTCGGGCAAGCTAACGGTAATTCATCACTTAATTAATCATTTTAGTATTTTGAAATCATACTTTTCATTAATTACATAGTATGAAATATAATTTACAGGGTAAAGGGTAATATTTACACGAACTACAATAATGAACAACCCGTAGGAACCCCCAAAATCCAGTGTCACAAGAGCATGAGCATCAACGAGGAATATAATAAAATACAACATCTATTTGGAATACAAATTAGACTGGAGAATATAAATAACTCCAATAGAGACTCTACAGGCTGCGCATCATAACATGAAATGTAGCTCAAGATAAAGTCTCCGCAATAGCCACACCTCGGTGCCCAAAAGACCACCAAACTTATATGTACCTGCACAAAAAGTGCAGCAAGTGTAGCATGAGTACATAAATCAACGCGTACCCAGTAAGTATCTAGCCTAATCCCAGAGAAGTAGTGATGAGGGGTCGACATCAACACTTACTAGTGGTCTAATAAGACAGATACAGTAGAAGTAAACAGGTGTGAGTCCGTGTAAATAAGAGAAATAACAAGTATAATATGTGGCACAATCCTCGTCTCACCAATAATTCAAACTCTCAGCTAGTAGTTACCTCCTCAACAGGGACTATACATATTTTGGATCTTACCAAATAGGTCGTCACAATTCAATCAGGAAAAGCTTATAGATATGTTGGCTTCTTGCCAATTATTATGCATGATTTCATAAGAGTATTTATTAGAAATGCTGAGGCATACGGCCCGATCAATCATAACATTGTCGAATTATAAAATACATCTATTTTATTGCCGAGGCGTACGGCCTGTTCCATCATAACATTGCTGAACCATAGATACATCTATTTTATTGCCCAGGCGAACGGCCCGCTCCCATGAGAGTGTGGTACATAATCCTGCCGAGGCATATGGCCCGATCCATCATAATGTGTGCACTACTGAGGGTCGAAGGGCACGAACCATAGATGTATCTATCCTGCCGAGGTGAATGGCCCCATCCCATTAAAATAAGAAGCTTTTATGGGTCCTTAACCCCACTCACGAATAAACGTATGAGTTATAAATTTTAAGGGAAACCTTTCGATGAGAACGCATAACAGGGGAGAAATTCGTAAGTGGAGTACAATTATTTCGTGGCTAATCATGAAGCCCATTGAATCTCTACAATAGCAAGTCTATCACTTTACACAATTCTAATCTTAAGTCGCAACGTAAAATAAGGGAATTTGATAGGCAAGAGAAAACTCACAGTACATATATAGCATGGGGGGAACCTAAGTCTACCCGGACATAACATGAATCTAGCTACGCATGGATTCTCATCACCTTGTGTGTATGTAGCTCCCGCAACAAGTAGCACATAACAAATACATCACAAAGGGGTAGTTTCCCCCTCACTGAGTTAGACAGGAGACATACCTCACTGTGAAGTTCCAAAACCGGCTCCAATGCCTCTCAAACACCTCAAATCGATGCCTGTCTCTTCAAAACTATCCAAACAAATGTGCAAATCGATAAATATATACTCTATCACCCATAGTTAATCAATTAATAACAAATCCTAACTCCGCTCAAAATGTCGATAAAATCAACCCTCGGGCCCACATGCCAGGATTACGAAAGTTTCAAAGATAAACTTCACCCATAACACCATGAACTAAAATATATAACTTATTCCAAATTCCATGTCCAATTTCGGGGTCAAAATAAAAAAATACCTAATTCTAGGTTTCTACAAAAATCCCAAATTTCTATTAATTTTCATGTTTAAATCCATATACAAACCATGTATTTAACTTGTAATTCACTTACCTTGTGTTGCTTGATAAAAATATCCCCTTGAAGCTCTCCAAAATCGCCCCTACCAAGTGAATATGAGAGAAAATGGGCCAAATCCCGTTGTTAAAAGAACACACTGCCCAGCGACATCTCGCACCTACGGCTACTTGACCGCTTCTACAGTTCCGCAGGTGCGGCCAAAATACCTCTTCTACGGTCACCTTGCAGCTCCCTGCCTTCGCATCTATGGACAAGACTCCTCTTTTGCGGAGTTGCACCTGCGACAAAGAATTTTCTTCCGCGGTCCCGCAGGTGCGGCACAAACCTCACACCTGCGCCTCCAGCCTACCTCTCTCCCTACCGCTTCTGGGACCACTAGGCCGCTTCTGCGGTCACCAAGATGCGGCAAAATCTTCGCACCTGCGACAACTGCTGGTCCCTTCCCATTTCTCTTTTGCGATGTCGCTTCTGCGACCAAGACATCTCAGAAGCAATCACACTAGCTGGTGCCCAGCTTCAGCATTTCTTAAGTCCAAAAATCAATCTGTTAACCATCTGGAATCCACCTGAGGCCCTCGAGACCTTAACCAAGTATAACAACACGTCCCAAAATGCAATTCGAACTTAGTCGAAGCCTTAAGCCACCTCAAACAACATCAACATCATGAATCGCACCACAAATCACACTTGTAAATTTTCAAATTTTCAAATTCTATGTCCTATGCCGAAACGTATCAAATCAATCCAGAATGACTTCAAATTTCACACACGAGTCACAAATGACATAAAAAAGCTATTCCAAGCCTCGGAACCCTGGACGAACATCGATAACATCAAAATTCATTTCAAACCAAACTTATGAAATTCTTAAACCTTTAAAATGCCAACCTTTTATAATAAGCGTTGAAATGCTTCCGGGGTGATCCGATACTCAACCCGAATATACGCCCAAGTCCGAAATCATCATACGAACCTATTGAAACCTTAAAATCTCAATTCTGAGGTCGTTTATTCAAAAGTCAAATCATAGCCAATTCTTCCAACTTAAAGCTTCCGAAATTAGAATTTTCTTTCCAAATCAATCCCGAACTTCCCGAAATTACATTCTGACCACACGTACAAGTCATTATACCTTAAGTAAAGCTACTCAAGGGCTCAAACCGCCGAACAACGTGCGAGATCTCAAAACGACCGGTCGGGTCGTTACAACATGTGTAACAGAAACATAGGGTGATTGTGCAGGAACAGTAGTGGGCATGGGTGGAGAGATAACAGGTGTAGGTTCAGAATCACCAGCCAATTTTACACTTTTCTTTTGTTTGGATTTCTTAATTTTGGATTTAGTTCCAGGCTTAGATGATGATCTTGCTTTTGAAGGGGTTTTGCTAGACTTAGTCATGGTGGTGAGAGGACGATGAATTTTCTTTGGTTCTTGGTTAGGATTTGAGAGAAACATTGAGGTTTGAGAGAGATACCAAGAAATGGTTTTTAAAGAGAGTAATCTTGATTTGACTAGAAAAGAGAGATTAACTAAATTTGAGTTCTAATGGGACTCTATTAACGGTTACTTTTGACGACTGGACTCTTGGAATTAATTGGACTCTAATTACACTAGGATTCACCCTTGATCCTTGACTTTTATAACGGATAGGAGTGATTCTAATAGGATTAGGGAGTCTGTGAGTAGCAGCAATTTCAGTTATTAAGTTCCAATGATTGAGGACAAGATGGAACATATCCGAGTTGAAGAACCAACTCTTTTACAACTCCTTAGTCATTTTAGTAAAAAGCTTCTAGCAGAATAAGTTACTATCATAAGGCACAATCATCAGTTAGACTTTCTAGGGGAGTGTGTATACTTAGAACAAGTATGAGACTGAATCAAGCATTTGATACTTCAACTATCTACATCTCTTGATTTCTTTTCTAGCCAATGATTGGGGTTCAACCTAGTTGGAGGTATTGATTAATCCCAGTTCTCGTCTGTTTCTTTCAAAGCGGTCCCTACTTAGTGCCTTAGTGAAAATATCAGCAATTTGATCTTCAGTTTTACAGAAATTAATTGAGATATTCCCTTTTTCACCATTATCTCTGAGAAAGTGGTGTCTGATATCAATGTGATTGGTTCTCTTATGATGATAAGGAGTTTTAGCAATATTTATGGCACTGGTATTATCACAGAAAAAAGGAACACAATCAACAAAAATAGTACAGACCCTGAGTTGCTGCCTTATCCATAGCAATTGAGTACAGCAAGATGCTGCTGCTACATATTCTACTTGAGCTATAGATAGAGCCACTGAGTTTTGCTTCTTTTTTCCCCAAGACACCAGGCATGAACCAAGAAAATGTGTTGTTTCTTAAGTGCTTTTCCTGTCAACATGAAAACCTACATAGTCGGCATCAGCATAACCAACTAAGTCAAAGCTATATCCTTTTGGATACCATAGACACAAATCAGGAGTTCCTTTAAGATATCTGAGTATTCTCTTGACTGCCTTAAGTGAGACTCCTTGGGATTTGCTTGAAATCTTGCACATAGACCCACATTGAACACAATACAAGCCAAATTGCTATAAAATACAATAGTGATGCAATCATTCCTCTGTACAGCTTTTGCTCCACACCTTTCTCTTCTTCATCTAGATCCAACTTTGTTGCATGGCAATAGGAGTACAAAAAAATTGACTTTGAAGAATCCGTGTTGAATTTCTTCAAAAGTTCTCTGATGTATTTTAGCTGATGGATCATGGTTCTAGTAAGTGTCTGCTTGATCTGCAGCCCAAGAAATAAATTCAATTCATCTATCATGCTCATTTCAAACTCACTGCCCATCATATCAGCAAATTCCTTGCCCATTTCTTCATTAGTAGCCCCAAAGATAATGTCATCCACACACACCTACAAAATAAGAAGATTCTTTCCTTTGTTCTTCAGAAATAATGTATTGTCCACCTTTACCCCTTACAAAGTTATTGGTTAAGCAGAATTTCGAGAGCCTCTCATACCAGGCTTTTGGATCATGTTTCAGTCCATAAAATGACTTGTCTAATTTGAAAACATGACTCTTTACTTTCAAAACCAGGGGCTGTTTAACAAAACCTTCCTCCTTTAATTAACCATTCAGGAATGCACTCTTCACATCCATCTAATATAGAGTGAATTCCTTGTGTGCAGCAAAAGCAATTAACTTTCTTATAGGTATATTCTGGCTACAAGAGCAAATGGCTCATCAAAATCAATACCTTCTTCTTGATTGTATCCCTGAACCACCAGTCTGGCTGCCTTGTTCCTTGTGATATTTCCTTGCTCATCCAGTTTGTTCCTGAACACTCATTTGGTACCTATAACAGTTCTATTTTTGGGTATTTGCATCAGATGCCAGACCTTACTCCTCTCAAATTGATTCAGCTCCTCTAGCATGGCTAAAATCCAATTTGGGTCCTTCAACGCTTCCTTTATGTTTTTAGGCTCAATCTATGAGAGAAATGCAGTGAGTGCACTGAGAAACCTGCAGTGGGTGCACACAAGTTTCTCAGAGATGACCTGGTTTGTACTCTTGCATTTGGATCAGAGATGATATTCTCAAGGGGGTGTGACCTTTGATGTTTCCATGGCATAACTTGTATGCCCTGAGATGGTTCAAGAGAAGAGTGACCTAAAGGACCAATGTCAATAGGTGCGGCTTCACCTATCTGAGTATCAGTTGATGCAATTCCCTTTTATTCTTTGATCACTTTCATCTCCCTCATGATTACCTGATACCCCTCCAGGTAGTTGTTCAGATTCTCCAGAAGTTTCTTCATCAGTGAGCCCTATAGCATAGTTTTCATCTTGCAAACCTTTCTCAGCCACGTTGCTACATTCATCAAAAATAACATGAACATTTTCTTCAGCACACATAGTTCTTTTATTTAATACTTTGTAAGCTTTACTATATGGTGACTAATCCAGGAAAACTCCCTCATCACTTCTGCTATCAAACTTACCTAAAGTTTTTTTGCCATTGTTGTGCACAAAGCATTTACACCCAATAGCTCTTAGGTACTCAGTATGTTGGGTTTTCTTCCTCGAAGTAACTCATAGGGAGTCTTCTCAAGAATGTGTCTGACCATGCACCTGTTTAACAAGTAGTAGGCAGTTTGACTGCCTCAGCCGAAAAGCTCTTAGGCAGTCCACTGGCAATCAGCATAGTCCTGCCCATGTCTTCTAGAGATCTACTCTTTCTTTCCACGATATCATTTTGTTGTGGGGTTCTAGGTGCAGAGAAGTTATGATCAATACCATGAGTGCTACAGAATTCTAGAAACTTAGAGTTTTCAAACTTAGTCCCATGGTATGTTCTTATACTTTTTTTGGGCAAATTATAGAATTTTATTAATAAAGAAACAACACCGCAAAGAAAAAGTACAAATAAGAGGGACAAAAGCTCGAGTAATGTCGCCTATATACCTTGGCTACCAGAGGCATAGGACCTAAGCAAACACATACCGAGCTAAACCTTGCCTTACAAATCCTATTAAGGCAAATAAAAAGCCTCACCTATTAGCATGCATGTAAAAAGAAAGAACTGGAAAGTACAAAATACTTGATGATCATCATAGAGTTTATAATACACTCTATGATGATATTACATATAATTATGCTTATAAAAAAATATAATAGAAAGTAGTACAAATTAGAGTGTTGTCCCTCCTTTTCTATTCTTGTAATCTCTTCAATTTGAAAATCTTTTCTTCCTCCTCCCGCCTCTTCAGAATATATTCAAAAATCATGATTTCTTCTTTGAACGGGTGGACATCTTGGATGCGGTTGAGACAACCTGTTTTTGCTTAGCAACTCTCATTAGGAGTCACCTAACATTTACTTCCTCATTCACTTTGTCACCCCAATTGTTATTCCTTGAATGAGATTGAGGAAATTGACCATTGTGCTCAGGTGAAAGACCATTTGTTGTAGCATCCTTACCACGGCGTCGTTGTAAAATTTCCTCTTTTTCTTTGTAAAAATCTGGTATCTGAAGGGGAGTCGAAAATACTATTTGACTGGTTGTGCGAGGCTGCTGTCCAATTTTTGTTGTTGTTGTGCTTGCACCTAGTTGCTGTTGTTGCTGCGCAGCTGCTGTAGGTGTACCTGTCATCTGCTGCTGTCCAATTTCAGTAGCAATCGAATGCATTGGACTGCCTGTGTTAAGCAGTTGCTGCTATTGCCGTTGACTGCTTGTGTGAGAATCATTTTGCTGCTGCTGCCAAGTATTTGATGATGTTGCAGCTTCCTTTTCTGGATGTTGTCCATCCACTCTCATTGAGGTTTGCCTCAATGCTACTCCTTCATTCAGTTTCTTTTTTTCCTCTATGCATAGGAGATAAATCTCCATTTTTTGTTGTATCTTCCCGACAATGTGCAAGCAATTAATCTTCCTCACTTTCTTCATAAATCTCAGCACGTAAGTTGAGCTCTAACTGTTGACGAGATAGTTTTTGTGCAAGAATTGACAATGGTTCATGCCTCTTCTTTGCAGTGTGCTTCTTTGCAGAAACTTTAAGTTCAGCATTATCCCCAGATTTTGTAGTTGTTCTTGCCTTTGAGTGCACTTGATTGCTTGGGCTTAGTTGTTGCTGCTGCTGCCCATCCAGTGGGCTGCCTACACAAGACTGGTGGTGTTGCTGCCCATCTTTGGTAAGTGCTACTGCATTAGAAATCAATGCCCTGCCGGTGCAAAATTGAATCTGCTGCTGTTGCTGCGTAGCTGCTGTAGGTGGACCCGTATACCCAGGGGTACCTTGTTGCTACTGCTCCATCTGCTGCTGTCAAGTTTTAGTAGCCTTTGGATTTATTTTTCTTACTGGATAAGAGATCACTGGACTGCTTATGCATTGTTGCTGCTGCGTGACAGATTGTGCATCCAGTGAAATCACTACCATCGAGTGTATTGGACTGCCTGTGGTAAGTTGCTGCTGCTGCTGTCCTTTGTGGGGACTTCTTCTGCGAGCCTCGTTCTGCTGCTGGCCAGTTTTGGTGTGTGGAACTGAATTACCAGTGATTGGAGTGGTGGTGCCAATTTGCTGTTGTTGTTGCTTAGATTGTGCTAGTTTAGTCTGCCTTGTCCTATCACCTATTGGAAAGTCTATTCGATGTTGTTGCTCCTGCTGCTTTGCTTTTTTATTTTTCTTTTTTGCTACCTATGAGGTAATAGGACTGCTTGCGCTAAACTTCCGCTGCTGCTGCAAAAATAGTGAATTGCCGCTGCCAAAATATTGCTCCTGCTACCCAGGTGTTGTAAGTGAAATTGGGGTATTATGTGCCGTATCAGCTGGAGTAACTGATGCATGTCGCTGCTGCCCAGAAGTAGTCGAATACTGCAGCACAACATTTGTGGGTGCTGCTGACCTATCTCCTGAAGTGTACCTAGGGATAAATGCTAGGGCATTCAAGTTAAGCTTCCTTTCATTCTTTGGCATTGGAGGTGAAGCTACTGACTGTAGATCATCATCATCATTCTCAAGAGCAGCGTAATCTGTCGACTCTCCCTCATCGTCTTCCCTCCAGTGCTCCTCTTCTTCGTGTTCGACCGGATCAGCCGAGGTTGTACACTTTCTACCAGCATTCCTTTCTGGAGCAGCACAAACTCTAGTAGGTTTCTTGATGGCCAGTGCATTCTGCTCTTTTCCAGTTCCACTCTGGGGATGTTTAGCCTCACAAACCTCTGCCTTAGAAGTTATCAAAGCTGCATACTCCAACTCCCGTTCATCTACATATTCAGTAGAAGTTCAGCCCTCCAATGAGTTGCCTGAGCAGCAGCAATAGCTACACTGTCGACCCTTGGCAAAGCTTCATGTTGTCCATGCGCATTATTAGGAACATCTTTGTTAACAGCCCCTTGTGCATTGTCCCCTGCTTCTAGCTGACCATGGTCCTTTGAGACAACAACAGTCTGTTGCACTCCCATATTTTTCCCAGCTCTTTTTGCATTCAACAATTGTCTTACATCTCCCTTATATTGCTCATCTCCTCACTCATAAACAGTTCATGATCACCAGCCTTTTCAGTGGTAATTCTCTTCCCTTGCATCACACGACATGATCTTTCCTCATGTCCTTGATGTTTACAGTATCTGCAATATTTTGGGAGATTATCATACATAATATGCTGATAAAATTCAACTGCTTTCCCAGATTTTTTATCGATAATGAGTAGCTTAACTTTACTAGGATGTTTGTCCAGTAAGTCAGGCAACACCTTAACTCTAGCGGTACTTGGTATTGTACGATCTTTGTTGTCTTGTCCACATCAAGTGGTTTTCCTACTGCTGAAGCTATTGACAGTAGTGATTTTCTTGCAAAAAAATTGGGTGGCAGTTCTGGAAACGATATCCAAACAACTGCTCTCGATGTTTCCTCTCTAGGATTGAATCCTAAAGTCCATGTAAAAGTTCGGAAGAAAAACTCCTCACCTTTAGCTTTAACATATCCTATCGACCTTGATAAGAACTGCATATAATCCTCATACAAATCAAATCTTATCAGTATATGATGAAATTCCAGTTGTCCGATATTACAGTAGCCATTAATGTCAAACTGTTTCGATAAAATCTGTCGAAGCTCGTGCAAGTCTGGTTTCCATATGAAAATTTGACGACAACAGCTTGATGTAAACCTTCTTCTCTTGTAAATTCATTAACCTCATCCATGGTGAATTCAATCGTTGGTTCACCATGAACAAGCGTAATAGGGAGAAATTCTGTTTTTGAAAAGGTTGCGGTAGATTGTTTCGGATTAAGTTGCGCGGCATATGAATGCATTGTATAACCTATTTCGGTTATTTTTTGAGTTGGTTCACCCGCTGCCAACAACTGAAGAGCAACATTATCATGTAATTGGGCTGCTGAGGTAGTTTTGACATTTTGTCGAACACCCGGATTGCTCGACTCTGCAGCAACACCTTTTGTTAATGTTGTGGAAATTTCCTCAATGAGAATTGGTTTTGATGGTTGGGAAATAATATTCTCAACAGTAGGAATTGATTGGCATCAAATTGGAGCCAATTGGTTTACCTGAGCTCGATGTGCGAAACTGCTCTGTTCTTCGCAATTCTCGGCAGAATTTGCTGCTTGTTGTTGCTCAGCTTCTGTTTGTTTGTTGTTAGGATATGCGCCTGATGTCTGAGGATCAGAAATTGTACCAAGAACGAAGCGTGAACATGTTGACTTGCTGATGCAACAAACTGCTACAGTAGTCACGTTTTTGTTTTGCTGATTTGGAGCAATTTCGTATATGTTTTGGGATGATGTTTGGATGGTTGTATGCGCCTTTGGTAGATGAACCTTTTGGGTATGTTTATTTTGATCTCGCACAACCAATAGCTGGGGAGAGGCGTTGGCAGCCATGGCTACTCAATTCGCCATTTCTGTCGCCAGTCGCAGGAGAGAGAAGAGAGATGACGCGTCTGTTCTTATACTTGATAGAAAACTCCATAGTTTTTGTTGAATCATTCTGACAAACACACAAAACACATCAAAATTTTCATCCTTGGATGCTAGAAACAAGATCCATGTGTACCTGGAGAAATCATCAACAATTACAAACACATAGTTCTTTTCTCCCTTGCTCTTAACTCTCATTGGTCCTTATAGGTCCATGTGAAGAAAATCTAGAGGTTTGGAAGTACTGACAACTTTCTTAGATTTAAAGAATGACCTTACATGTTTACCTATGACGCAGGCATCAAAGACTTTTTCTGATATTAACTCAACTTTTAGTAGCCCAAGGACTAGGTCATTTGCTGCTAGCTTGTTGGGCTGAGACAAGCTGGCATGTCCTAGTCTTCTATGCCACAGTAGTGGTTCTTCTTCCACCACAATCAAACATGTATGTTCACTCTGAGGAGGAGACATAATAGATCTCTTGTAGAAATTGTTATGTCTCTTGCCTTTTAGAACATTTTCATCAGTATCCAGATTAGTGACAGTACATATTGTGGAATTAAACTTTACCTCATTGCCTTTATCACATATTTGAGAAATGCTGAGAAGATTATGCTTAAGTCCCACTACATAGTACACATCTTCTATAGCATGAGAGAGTGAATTACCAACTTTACTAATACTTGTTATTTGTCCCTTCTTCACATTTCCAAATGACACACTCCCTACTTGGAAGGCTGTCAGTGAGAGAAATTTTTTCTTTTTTACCAGTCATATGCCTTGAGCATTCACTGTCTAGATACCAGTCTTGATTACTTCCACTTACTTAGCCTGAAACCAAATTTACAAATTAGTCTTGGGAACCCAGACAAGCTTGGGTCCCTTTTTGTTGGAAAAAGAATGAATCAAATCTCTTCTTTGCCTAGAAGGAGAGAGTGCTAACTCTTTTTTACTTATTGACCTTAATCCACTTAGTTTGAACAGGGTGATTGATTGTGGGTTTTTGTTCCTTCTTCTCATGTTTAAGTAACACAAAGGTATTTTTGAACTGAGCATAAATTAAGGCAGGAAACCATATCTAAAGTGTCCAACCTTCCCGCAGTGAGTACACATCTTATTATCATAAATTCCTACATACTTAGGATCAAAGCTAGGTATATATTCCTATATCCAATTCCTGATTTATTAGTGTTGCAATTTTCATTCAGTCAATTCGGTGCATCAGAGGACCTATGCCATTTGCTTAGCCTAGATAGTTCGTACTTTTCCTTTTCAGGGTTCTCTTGCAGTACTTTATTCCTACAGTCAGCATCATACAAACTATTTTTGAGCTCTTTCAGTTCTTTTTCAAGATTGTTTTGCAGATCATTCATTATTCCCTTACCAGTAGTAGCAGATTGCTGCTCATTATGAGAAGTAAGCTCAAGGACCTGGTTCTTAAGATTTTGACCTGTCCTTTAAGATCAGCTTTGTTAGATTCAAGCTTTTTAAGTTCAAGCTTAACACATGAAAGGTTGCTTACTAATTGATCATTTTCAGCACTTAAATTATCCATCTCACTCATCATGGTAACTATTATGTCCATTATTTCTTTTAGACATAACATGGATATTTTATTTCAAGTTAGATATACTTATCTGATTTGCTTCATCTTCAGCCTCTGAGTCGCTCAGAGCCATCATTCTTATCACTTTCTCTTCTATCCAGCTCTCTTCAATTGCCATTAGGGCAACCTCAATGTTGTCATTTCCAAAATCAGCCTTCCAAGTCCTTCATATATCATAAGCAGAGACACAAGAGGACACCTTGTAGAGAACACTCCTTGATAGACTTCTCTATAGTAGATCCTTTGCCTTAGCATTTCTCTGGATCATCTGATGATCCTCAACATCATATTCCTCCTCTCTCTTGATACTCTTGTTTCCATCGCTATCCACTTTGGTAGGTGTAATTGGTCCATTATTGACAATTATCCACAAATCAAAATCAGTAGCCTGAAGGAACATTTCCATATGCATTTTCTATTCATCCTAGTGGTGTCCATCTAAAGGAAGGGGTCTTCCAATGTGCATTCCTACCTGTATAGGGGGTTCAGCTTCAGCAACCTTTTGTGAATCGATCACAACATAAAGACTAATAGCCTCGTCCTCCTTCTCCTCATCTTTATCACTTCCATTGTCTTCATATGCTGCTAGAAAGGCTTATTTCATGGCCTTAGTGAACTCCTTGCCTAGGACTTTGCCTTTTTTTAGGCCTCGCTCTTTCATCTTTTCCCTTTACTCCTTTTCAACTCTTTCTTTCTTCCATTAAATTTCTCGCATTGGACAGCCTTTGACCAGATGATCCAGTTTGTTACACTTGTAACACCCATCGTATGAAGACTTGCCAATCTGCTTAGGCTTGGTCACTATTTCCTCTCTTAGATGCACATTTTGGAATTCTTCATGAACTACTTGAACTTAGCGAACATTGCTAGGTCCAATTCATCATTGTCAGATTTATCTTCTTTGGATGCCTTAAGAATCAAGGCCTTGTCCCTCTTTGGTTCCTCCTTGCATAGTTCGAGCTTTCTCAGCTCATGAATTTATAAGCTTCCAATCAAATAGTCCACTGAAATCTTATCCAACTTCTTTGCTTCGTAGATGGCTGTGACTTTTGATTCCCATGAAGCAGGGATAATCCTTAGAACCTTGAGCACCAACTCTTTAGAAGTAAGTACATTTCCCAGTGACTTTAGTTCATTTATTATTATGGTGAACCTAGTTATCATCTCCTGAATAGGTTCAGACTCCTTTATAGATAAGAGCTCATAGTTTCATGAGCAACTCAATCCTCTATCTGTTCACTTGATTTGTTCCTTCATGAGCAGTTTGAAGTGTATTCCAGATCTCTTTGCATTAGAGCATGCGGATATCCTGTTGTGCTCATTAGGACCAAGTCCAAAGATGATAATCTTCTTGGCCTTTGCATTCTTTTCCATCATCCTAAAATTTGCTGCTACAAATTCAGAGAGGTCTTTAGGAACAGTTGCATTTTAGTCAAATGTTATATAAAATAGCCAATACATGTTCAAAAGTTCATATCCTAACTATTAAAGTGATTTTCCAACCCTAATTGAAGAATTCCTAAATTCACCCCCGGGCCCACGTGCCCGGATTCCGAGAAAGTTTTGAAGAAAGTTGCTACCCATAACCTCATGAACTCAAACATATGATTTTCACTAAATTCCATAACCATTTTCGTGGTTAAATCCCATTTTTATCAAAAACCTAGGTTTTTCTCAAAAATCCCATAAATCTGACAATTTCCATGTCAAATAACTTATGATTCGTGTGTTTAGCTATAGAATTGATAGGGATCACTTACCTCTTGATGTTGATGGAACCCCTCCTAAAAATGCTCTCAAGATCGTCTAAAACTAAGTGGGAAGTGAGGAAAATAAGGCTAAGTCCCAAAATAAAAATCGTTGCACAGGTCTGAGGTGTCGCAATTGCGAAACCTTGTTCGCAAATGCGAAGGTCGCAAATGCGAAGCTGAGCCCCCCACTGTCAAGGTCGCAGGTGTCGCAACTGCGACACCATGTTTGCAAATATGATAAAATCTTCGCAAATGTGAGTCCTACCTTGGCCAGGTTTCTTCGCAATTGCAAAGCCTGTCTCGCAAATGCGAAAAGAAACTCGCATTCGCGATACCTGAGACACCAGCAAAAAAAAAAGAAAACCAGAAAACTAAAGTCTCCCCATCCATCCGAACGTGTCCGAAACTCACCCGAGCCCTTGGGGCTTCGCACCAAACGTCCACACAAGTCTAAAAACAACATACGAACTTTTTTGCACTATCAAAATGCCCAAATAACATCTAAAAGCACGAATTGGATGCCAAAATGCTTGAATCAAATCATGAAAACTCAAAACTTCTAAAAGCACATCTATATGTCCAATTCCTATCAAATCACGTCCGATTGACCTCAAATTTTGCACACAAGTCCTAAATGACATTACGGACCAACTCCCACTTCCAGAATCGGAATCCGACATCAAAAAGTCCACTCTCGGTCAAACTTCCCAAAAACCTTCAAATTTTCAACTTTCGCCAAATGACCCCGAAACGACTTACAGACCTCAAAATCCACATCCGGATACGCTCTTAAGCCTAGAATCACCATAAAGATCTATTCCCAGGCTCAGAATCCCAAACGGACGTCTATAACGTAAAAATCCACTCCAACCCAAACTTATGAAATTCACCCAAAATGCCAACCTTTAATTTTGGGCGCCGAAATGTTCCCGGGTTATCCAAAACCCGATCCGAACATACGCCCAAGTCCGAAATCATCATACGAACTTATTGGAACCGTCAAATCCCAATTCCAGGGTTCTTTACTCAAAACGTTGAGCGAAGTCAAACTTAGCCTTTTAGGGCCAACCTAAGGAACCAAGTGTTCTGATTTCAACCCGAACCCTTCAAAATCCCGAACTAACCATCCCTGCAAGTCACAGTAAGAGCACATACTGAGAGTCTTATTTAGGGGAACGAGGTTCCAAAAAGTACAATGACCAGTCGGATCGTTTCATTCTCCACCTCATAAACAAACGTTCGTCCTCGAACGAGGTTTAGAACCATACCTGGAGTGTCGAATAAGTGTGGATATCTTCTCCGCACATAACACAAATATCTATTTATTGGAATATACATGTCCTCCTCGGCCTCCCAAGTCGCCTCCTCGAATGGTTGGCCCCTCCACTGGACTTTTACCGCAGAAATCTTCTTGGACCTCAACTGGCGAACTTGCCTATCAACAATGGCAACTGGCTCTTCCTCATTACTCAGGCCCTCCTCTAGCTGAACTGTGTTGAAGTCTAACACATGCGACCTGTAGGCATGATACCTCTAGAGCATAGGCACGTGGAAAACCGGATGAACCCCCAATAGACTGGGAGGCAAGGCAAGCTCATAAGCAACCTCCCCAACTCGTCTCAACACCTCAAATGGACCTACAAACCTTAGGCTCAAGATGCCCTTCTTCGCAAAGCTCATGATCCCCTTCATCAGCGAGACTTTCAAGAGAACTTTCTCGCCTACCATAAATAATAAATCACGCGCCTTCTGGTCCGCGTAACTCTTCTGCCTGGACTGTGCTATGCGAAGTTGCTCCTGAATCAACTTTACCTTTTCTAAGGCATCCTTCACCAAATAAGTAAACATATAACTTAGCCTCGCCAGGCTCAAACCATCCGATGGGTGACCGACAACGCCGACCATATAAATCCTCAAATGGAGCCATCTTGATGCTGGATTGATAACTGTTGTTGTAAGCAATCTTAGCCAAAGGCAAGAATCTATCCCACTGCCCTCAAAGTCAATCGCACATGCTCTGAGCATGTCCTCCAAGATCTGAACTATCCGCTCCGACAACCCGTCGGTCTGTGAATGAAAGGCTGTGCTAAGCTCTACTCGGGTCCCCAACTCAGTCTATACTGCTCTCCAGAAATACAAAGTGAACTGAGGGCTTCTATCTGATATGATAGAAACAGGCCCACCATGCAACCGAACTATCTCCTGAATATAAATCTTGGACAACCTCTCTGAAGTATACGTGTCCACCACTTAAATGAAGTGTGCCAACTTGGTCAACCTGTCGACAATGACCCAAACTGCATCAAACTTCCACAAGGTCCCGGCAACCCGACTACGAAGTCCATGGTAATGCACTCCCATTTCCACTCAGGTATAGTCATCTGCTGGAGTAGGCCACTTGGCCTCTGGTGCTCACACTTAACCTGCTGGCAATTTAGATACCTCGCAACATGCTTAACTATGTCCTTCTTCATACACCGCCACCAATAAAGCTGCCTCGGGTCGCGATTCATCTTCGTAGCACCTGGATGAATAGAATACCAAGAACTGTGTGCCTGCTCTAGAATCCTCTCCCTCAAGCCATCGACATTAGGAACATATAGACGACCCTGGAGTCGCAGAACACCATCCTCGCCGATAGTAACCTCCTTGGCACCACCCTGTAGTACCTTCTCTTTGAGAACCAACAAATGCGGATCATCAAACTGACGAGCCTTGATCTGCTCAAATAATGAAGTCAAAGCAACGACATATGCAAGAACCCGACTGGGCTCTAAAATATCCAATATCATAAGTCTGTTAGCCAAAGACTGAATGTCCAAAGCTAAGGGCCTCTCCTCTACTGAAATGAATGCCAAGCTACCCATACTCTCCGCCTTTCTGCTCAAAGCATCTGCAACTACATTAACCTTGCCTGGATGATAAAGAATGGTGATATCATAATCCTTCAGTAACTCATGCCACCTAAGCTGCCTCAAATTGAGATCCCTCTGCTTGAACAAATGTTGCAAGGTATGATGATCGGTGTAAACCTTACAGGACACCCCATAAAGATAATGCCTCCAGATCTTAAGAGCATGAACAATCGTGTCCCACTCTAAATCGTGTACATGGTAATTCTTCTCATGGGGCTTCAGCTGACATGAAGCATATGTAATAACTAGCCCCACCTATATCAATAGTCAACCCAAACCGACGCGTGAAGCGTCGCAATACACAGTATACATCCTCGAACCGGAAGGCTACACTAGAACCGATGCTGTAGTCAAAGCTGTCTTGAGCTTCTGAAGATCGCCTCACAATCATCAGACCATCGGAACGGAGCACCCTTCTGGGTCAATCTAGTCAAAGGTGCTGCAATAGATGAGAAGCCCTCCACAAACCGACAATAATAATCTGCTAATCCCAAGAAGCTCCTGATCTCGGTCGCCGTGGTAGGACGGGGCCAATTCTCAACTGCCTCGATCTTCTTGGGATCCACCTTAATACCCTCGCCTGATACAACATGCCCCAAGAATGCTATAGAATCTAGCAAAAACTCACACTTGGAGAACTTAGCATATAACTTCTGTTCCCGCAAGGACTGAAGCACCACTCTTAGATGCTGCTCGTGCTCCTCCATGCTACGTGAGTAGATCAAGATATCATCAATGAAGACAATGAAAAATGAATCAATATACGGCCTGAATACCTTGTTCATCAAATCCATTAATACCGCAGGGGCGTTAGTCAGACCGAAGGACATCAATAGAAACTTATAATGGCCATATCTAGTCCGGAAAGTAGTCTTCGGAACATCCGAATCTCGAATCTTCAACTGATGGTACCCTGATCTCAAATTGATCTTAGAGAACACCCTAGCACCCTGCAATTGGCCAAAAAATTCATTAATCCGCGGCAACGGGTAATTGTTCTTGATGGTAACTTTCTTTAACTAGCGGTAATCAATGCATATCCGCGTAGTCCCATCTTTCTTCTTTACAAATAACACTAGTGCACCCCAAGGCGACCCACTCGGCCTGACAAACCCCTTTGCCAGCAACTCCTCAAGTTGTTTCTTCAACGCCTTCAACTATTTCGGAGCCATACGGTACGGTGGGATAGATATATGCTGGGTACCTGGAGCCCAATCAATGCAGAAATTGATATCACGATCTGGTGGCATGCCTAGGAGACCAGAAGAAAACACATCGGAGAATTCCTGGACTACAAGTAGTGAATCAATCGCGTACTCTCTATGGTAGTATCCCGAACATAAGCTAGATAAGCCAAATAACCCTTCTCGACCATGCGCCGAGCCTTCATAAAAGAGATGATCCGACTAGGTGCACTGATAGACAAACCCTTCCCACTCCAATCTAGGCAACTCTGGCATAGCCAAGGTAACAGTCAATCATGGATGGCGTGATATTGAGAAAACCAGTCCATGCCGAGGATGACCTCAAGTCGGTCATATCAAGCAGCAGAACATCCGCTCTAGTCTCATAACCATAGAATGTAACAATGCAGGACTGATAGTCCCGATCCGCAGCAACAGAATCGCCCACTGGTGTGGACATATAAAAGGGAGTACACAAGGACTCACGAGGAACACCCATGAAATGAGCAAACAAAGATGACACACATGAATAGGAAGACCCTAAATCAAATAATACCGAAGCATCCCTACCGTAGACAGAAATAATACATGTTGTCACGGCAACTGAGGCGACTGCATCTGGTTTGGCCGGGAAAGCATAGAATCTAGCTGGAGCGCCATCTGACTGGCCTCTACCTATAGGATGACCCCTATGCACTTGCCCTCCACCTCTGGACGGCCGGACGGTTGGTGCGGTTACTAGTGCTGTAATCATATGCTGAGAACCCTGCTACACTGCCTTGCCTTGAAGCTTGGAGCAGAACCTCCGCATGTGGCTGAAATCCCAGCACTCAAAACAACCTCTCGGTACGAAGGACTGCTGTCCTGAAGTCTGGCTTTGATGGCTTGAATACCCACTAAGGAACCCTGAATAACTGGTGGGCTGTAGGAACTCTCTGGCATGGCGCTGAAATAAGGTTGAACTGGAGCACCTAGTGGAGGCGACAGTGCTGGATATGTGGGCCTGCTAGGCTAACTTCGCCAAACTGACCTCTGCCCCCAGATGGAGCACCACCGAACCCTCTAGAATAACGAAATAGTTTGTCCCGTGGCATCTGCTCTCGGCCCCGCTGACGAAAACCTTCAATCCTCCGAGCTATCTCCACAACTAGCTGGTAAGAAGTCCCTATCTTAACCTCTTGGGTCATAGTGGTCTGAATACAGGAGTGCAACCGCGCAACGAACCTCCATACTCTCTCTGCCTCAGTAGGAAGTATCATAAGTGCATGGCGAGACAACTTAGAGAATCTCGCCTCGTAATTGGTCACTGACATCTGACCCTGCTGGAGCTGCTCAAACTGAAACCGCAACTCTTCCTTCTAGGAGGGTGGAATATACCAATCCAAGAAAAGGCGTGTAAACTGATCCCAAATCAAGGGAGGAGAAGATGCTAGTCTGCCAAGAAGATGAGACTGCCACCATCTATGAGCCCTTCCCTCCAGCTGGAAAGTAGTAAAATCCACCCCGTGGGTCTCTAATATCCTCAAGTTATGCAGTCTGTCCCTGCACCAACCAATGAAGTCTCGGGGATCCTCATGTCGCCCACTTCCAAAGATAGGAGGGCGTAGCCTAGTCCATCTGTCCAATAGCTACTGCGGCTCGCCGGCTGCAGCTGGTCTGGGCTCAGGTACGGCTGCTGCCACTGGCTGGGCTACACCCACGGGTAGTGTGCCCGGGGTCTGATATACAGCAGCTGCATGCCCAGGAGCCTGAGCAGTAGGGGTCTGTGCTCCCCCTCCAGCTTGAGATGTTGCTAAGTCTGCTGGAAATAAACCAACCAATGTCATAGTATCCATGAATCGTAGCATACGGGCCATAGTCTATCGGGGCTGGTTCTGCTACAAGCACCTCGTCCTGGTCCTTAATAATGAGATCCTCTACCGGATCCGCTTGCGGCATGGCTGGGGCAACTTTAGGATGTCCTCGTCCCCTACCTTGGGCTGGTGCCCTCCCCCGACCTCTGCCTCGGCCTGTAGCAACAGGGGGAATAGCTCCTCATAGGTCTAGAACATCCGTCGTGTGCGTTCTCACCATCTGTGAGAGAATAAGAGAAAGATACTTAGTATAACATCAACTGCACAATAGAGATGAAGAAAGAGTAGTTTCCTAACACCCTATTGGAAACCTAGTACTCTGATTCCATGTTGTCACGACCTATGTGAACCTAGTGCTCTGATACCATGTTTTCACGACCAAATTTTCTCCTATGGGCCGTGATGGCGCCCAACGCTACCGCTAGGCAAGCCAACCGTGAACTAACCACATGATAGTTTCTTTTTTTATTTTTAAAATAACTAAATTTTTTTCTTCTTCTTTTTTAATTAGTGCATAAGTAGGATGTAAAAAAAATTAATAAGATGAGAGCTAACTAATTTTAAGAGCAAATGAAATAAGTAAAATAACCCAAAAATCATTATGTGTCTACTAGCATAATTTTCAAGACTTGGTGTCACAATTGTATGAGCTACTAGTAAAATATACAAAAAAAAAAAATACTACACTACTGTCTGAAATGTAATAGCCAGAAAGTAAAAACAAAAGAAAGACTTCGGGTGCTGCAGAACGGGCTCAGAAGGCAGCTCACTGCTACGTCTCGAGGAAGTCAAGGATTCACGCCGGACTGATAACCAGATGCACCTGCCTCAAATCTTGCACGATTAGTACAGAAGTGTAGCATGAGTACATAAACAACATGTACCCAGTAAGTATCTAGTCTAACCTCGAAGAAGCAGTAACGAGGGGTCGACTTCGACACTTACTATGGGCTAACAATAAAATACTGAACTTATAACTAAGCATGGCCTATATAAATACAGCTGAAAATTCAATAACAAGATATAAATGAACAATTGTTTCACTAATAGAAAATTCTAAATTAATTCCCATCATTTAACAAATTAATCTCTCAAGCCAACGAAACAATATCAATTACAATTGGGCTCCATGAATTATTACGTACGAATTTATACAAATATATAAAGGCTTATCCAAATAAGGAGCAAAATATGATGACACGTAGGAATAAGTAGATCCTGAATTAGATAACACAGAAAGATCTCTATGACAGATCGAAACCATACCAGTGATCACTGCATCTGAGGCCACTGCCTCTAGCCTATCCCAAAAATCATAGCAACGAGCCTAACTACAATTAGTGTGACCACCATCAACCTAGCTCCCTTCTCTAGGGCAACCTCTAGCTGCACATCCTCCCCCTTTAACTGTCTGGGCAGTGGATGGAGCAAGTAGTGCTGAAACCACTAGTTGAGAAAAATGTGGAGCAGCGCCCCTAACAAACCTGGGAAAATGCCTCCTCATGTGACCATGCTCTCCACACTCATAACAACCTTTTGCTGACTGAGGTTACTGAACCTAAACCCACTCCTGATGGCCGGAATACCCACTAAAAGAACCCTGAATAGATGGAGCATGGTATGAACTCGCTGGGAGAGCACTGAAAGATGATTGAACTGGAGTGCTGAAAGGTGGTCGAGATTATAGGCCATATGTTGGGTAGAATGAGATGTCCTACCATGATGGCCTCTACGAAACTGGCCCCTTCCTCCAGATGAGATACCATTGAAACTACCAGAACGACGGGGTCTTTTATCTAATCCCATAGCCTCTCATCCCTGGCTATGAATACACTTGATCCTCGGAGCTAATCTCTACAGCCAAGTTTAAAGTAGTCCTAATCTCTGACTCTCGAGACATAAAAATTCTGATGCCATAATTCAAACCCTCAATGAATCGCCTCACATTCTCAGCCTTGGTAGGGATCTTACCTCATACTCGGTCACAGTCATAAGATCCTACTTAAGATGCTCAAATTGGCCTCTCAACTCATCCCTCCTGGTGTCTGGGATGTACCTCTCGAGAGACAACTCCATGAACTGAGCCCAAGTAAGAGGAGTCGAACCTGCTGGTCTGCCCAGCTGATAAGTTTGCCACCATCTTTTAGCAGTTCCTCTAATCTAAACTGTATTGAAGTCCACCCTATTGGACTCTACCAAGAATAAACTGTGAAGCATCTCATGACATGTGTCTAGAAAGTCCTAGGCATCCTCTGAAGCACCATCCTCAAAGTGTCGAGGAACAACCTCTGAAACCTCTCTAATCTCTTCTGCTCAGTAATTGACATGGAAGGCAAGAATCTCAAGTCTAGCTGCTACAATAGGATACTCTGGAGGACGAGTTATAGGGGTCTGAGCTCCCCCGCCAACCCGAGATGTAACTGGGGGCACTGGACCGCTCTAGCCTAAATCAAAGCATCAAAATAACTTACCATCTTGGCGATAACCACCTTGAATACTGGTGCAGCCACAAAACCCTGTGGGTGCTGAGTAGGAACTAGGGCCTCAACATGATCATCATCAAATCAATCCTTTGCCTGATTTGAAGGGAGATCTACTGTTACTTTCCTAATATGCTCCTGCTCTAGCGGGTGCTTTGCCCAAAGCCAGGATTGTTCCACCTCTAATGGGAGCCTCGACCCTACACCCCTCCCCCCGGCTACAACTTGAGGTATGACCTCTCCATCACTTGCCGCTACTTAAGCACACGTTCTCACCATATCTGAGAGAGTAGAAGAGAGAATTTGGATTCATACAATAATCAATGCATGACAGCAAATCAAGAAAAAGGAAGTTTCCTAAAGCCCTATAGCCTCTCCCACATAGATACCTACGTCTCTGTATCGATCCGCAAGACTCTACTAGGAATGCTCATGTCTTATGAGACCTTTAGAACCTAGAGCTCTGATACCAACTTGTCATAGCCCAAAATCGCACCAAAGGCCATGATGGTGCCTAACTTGCTCGTTAGGAAAGCCAACACACACATCAACCACAAAATTCAATTAATAAAGCCATTAACTTGTTAATAATATAAATAGCAATATGGAATAGGACATAACTCAAATATCAAATGTGCATAACTCGTAGATAGGGTCTAAACATGACCATCAATAACTTATAAACTCTCTCAAACTAGTCAAGAGTATCTAATAAGTGTACAAGGTCTCAACTGAATACAAGGTCTTTCCAGAGATGCATAATATACAAAGACACATATAAGAAGTAGGAAAAGAGGACTCCATGTACTGCGGATCAGGTCAAGTAAGCAGCTCACCACGAAGTCTCCTAAAAGCATTCTTTCTATGTTCGGTGAATACTAATAATAATAGAAATGCGGATAAAAGCCCATATGGCTAAAAGATGGCTATGGCTAATTATGTAATTCAATTCATCTCAATAATTCAAGGCAATTTTATATTTAACATGAATAGATGAAGCCATGTAACCGCCAAATCATGAATCAATAAGGCAATCATATGACTACGGCTTAACAAAGAAGCTCAATATGGCAAAATCATCATTTATGCCCAATTTTAACAAGCTGTAACCTTAACAATACTTCTAAGCCACAATCACAAATCATCATGTAGTCATGGAATTGATGAAATATGAATAACAAGTTCACATAGTCCAAACAAGATAAAATCATAAGCTAAAATTTACCAGATATGGTCATAACATCGATACGTATATACTCTTGTCACCTCGCATATAAGTGGATCCTAAATCGAGCAACAAGTAGCAAATAGATCACCTATGGGTATAATTTTCTCTTACAAGGATAGATGAGAGACTTACCTCCACCTAATAGAGTTCAACCTTCTAAAATAGCTTTCTCTCTCAAATCGACCTCCAAACGACTCAGATCTAGCCAAATACAACTCCATAATGTCAAATAAAGCCATAAGAATAATAAAGATTTAATCTTCAATCAAATTCCTAGTGTCAAAAGAAGTGAACGCCAAGCCCAAATGGTCAAAATCCAAATCAAGGGGTAGATCTCGACTACCCATAGCCCCACGAGTGCAAATATATGAATTTATTTTTATAACCGAGTCCAAATCGACTCCTAATCCCCAATTTACACTCTCTTAAATTGTAGATAAAATCCCCAATATTTCTCTTTCAAATTCTTAGTCTAAGTGCAATAATCCATGGAAAACAATCTATATAACAAAAATAAAATAGAAATCACTTACCCTCAAGTTAGTAATGAGATTCCCTTCCAAAATCGCTTCAAGCCGAGCTCCAAAATTTAAAATAGTGAAAAATGGGCTAAAACTCGACTTATAACCCTTCTATCAGGCATCTCACACCTCTGGCCAATATTATTGCTTCCGTGACGTCTCTTATATTATAAAGCCTCGCTTATGTGAGCTTCACTTAAATAGGCGACTTCGCACCTGCGGTTTACGTGCCCCATTTGCGGATGCGCAGGTGCGACCATCCTTCGCTTCTGCAACATCACATCTGTGATACTCCTTGTCATAGATGCGGAAAATGCCAAACCATTAGCTCTTTGCAAATTCACAACAGTTTCTTGCGCGGTGTGACTTCGCTTAGGTGCGACATACCATCACCAACAGCACAACCAACTCCATAATGGTCCAGAATCATTATGAAACACACCCGAGCACCCCGAGCCCTGCTCCAACTATGCCAACAAGTCCGAAAACCTAATACAGAATTATGCAAATGCTGAAAATACCATAACTAACATCATAAGAGTTGACCAAGGTCTGATTTTTGTGTAAACAACCTCGAAATGGTATTTTGATGGTTCCGGTGGGTTGAGACGGTGATTTTGGACTTAGGCATATGTCCGAATTTGGATTTTGAGGTTCCTAGGTTGATTTGGCTCTAATTGTCAAAAGTTGGAGAATTGATAGATTTGACTTATAGTTGACTTTTAAGATTATCGAGGTTTGTTTTGGATTTGGAGCCTTGAGATAGGTTCCAATTGTGATTTATAACTTGTGTGTAAAATTTGGAGTCATTTAGAGTTGGTTAGACATAGTTCAACATGAGTTTGGAAGTTGGAAGCTTGATTAGTTCATTAAGTTTGAATTAAGGTGCGATTTGTGGTTTTAATGATGCTTTGCATGATTTGAGGCCTCGAGTAAGTCCATTTTATGTTTTGGGACTAGTTGGTATGATTAGACGGGGTTCACAGGAGCTCGGGTATGTTTCAGATAGGTTCCTAACAATTTTAATACTTCTTGGTGGGGTTGCTGCTGGTGCGCCGCATCTATGGTGTGTGGCGAGTAGCTGCGATGTTGCGTCTTCAAAGTGGAAGCGGGGGACTTGATGCTCACAAATGTGCAGGGGTGGTCGCTCTTGTGGAGGTCGCACCTGCGAGGTTTGGCCACATCTGCGGAGCTACAGAAGAGAGCTTAGTGAGCAGGTGCGGAAAGTTGCTATTTGAAGTGATGCTCACAGATGCGAGTCCTTTTTCGTAGAAGCAACGCCGCAGAAGCAGCAGGGATTGCTGTAGAATCAATAATCGGTGGGCTGAACATTTTAATCGAGGGCTTGACTTTATTTATCATATTTTTGGGCTTGGGAGCTCGGATTGAGATAATTTTTGAGGCAATTTTCACCATCTTGGATTGGGTAAGTGTTCTTAACATGAATTTAATTTTTAGTCGTGTTTATATTATTGATTTTGGCTTTTGGTTGGTGAAATCTAAGGGAGAAAATTTGGGGGTTTTGTAAGAAATTTTGATGAATGAATAATTGAGATTTTGAACTCCGATTATGAGTTGGATTTGGATGAACCTTGTAATATTTGAACTCGTATTCGAATGGGTAGTGGAGATTTGTGATTTTTGTCAGATTTTGGGAAGTGGGCTCTGGTTGTCTTTTTGGTTGACTTTGTGCAATTTGTTAAAGATTGGAGCTTTATTTTTTAGGATCGATTCTTATAGACTTGTTTGATGTTATTAGCTTTTTGGGCTAGATTTGACCCGTTCGGAGGCTGATTCAATAGGCAAGGGCTATTTAGAATATTTACGCTCGTACTTTGAGGTAAGTGTCTTGCCTAGGCTTGGCTTGAGGGTGTTTCCATGTAGACTACGATGCTTGCTATATGTTAAGGGTGACACATGTACATGGTGACCGGCATATATGCGTACATCATGGATTATTCATGATCCGAGTAGACTTTAGGCTATTATATGCCTTGTTTTGCTGTCATGCCTCTTTGTTACCATGTTTTCTATACTTGTACGACTACTTGAGCTATTGTTCACGCTTGAAATCATGTTTTGGTTATGTGCTTATCTGCTTGAGACATGATAGGGCTATTTTCCTATGTTAAACAGTTGGTCTTGATTGCAGTCATATTTTTCAGTCACGATATTATATTCGCATGTTATAAAACCATCTTTATATAATTCTTATATGTTATCTCACATGGTGTAAGTGTCCTTACTTGTGTGACAAGGTTTTGAGTGGATTTATAGCATGTTGGTATAATTTTTGCGGTATATTGATTTATGGTACTGTAAGATGTTGGCATATTGAGACTTTAGCGGATTAATGGTTGAACTGGAGCTATAAAGCAGTTTTCATATTGATAGTGAGGTGACGCGTACACCATGCCCCATATTTGGCTGAGTGGTTGAGTATTGATATTGAGGTGACACGTGCGCCAGGCCATTTGGGATGAGATATGATGATCATTTACTTTTGATCCAATCAGCGCTTGGGCTAGGATCCGCCCCTCCGATGTCAGGTGATAACCCATGTTACTTTGGCCCTGTGAGTGCAGGCACTTGGTATGTGCTAAGTGAGGGGCTTTATGCAAGGCACCCATACAGTGCTGAAATTGTGCTTACTTGATGATTTAACTATGAATTCATTTATTTTGGCATTTAAACTTATCATGGAGGCATAGATTCGTATCTTCCTCATGCTAGTTGATACTTTATTTCTTGAAATTGATGTCTTGACTGATTTGTTGGGAAAGCATGCCTATTTTCCTATTAATGTGATTACGTTGAACTTGCTATTGTTGAGCCGCTTTTCTTTTTGCTATTATCTTTATGTTGTTACTGTTACTATTGGCTGATTGAAAGTGAGTAGCGGATTTTGCCAATCTCATCACTATCTTTGATCCGAGGTTAGGCTTCCTACTTACCGAGTACACAGGGTCGATTGTACTCATACTACACTCTGTACTTTATGTGCATATCCTGGTACTGCTAATAGATACCAGTAGGATTTCCAGGATTTATTTGTTTCCCAGCTGTTCAGGATGCTTTGGTCTGTATGGTTGGGTGGTTTGAGAGTTTGGCTTAAAACGGGGCATTTCCTACTACACCAGCTACTTACCAAGTAGGGGGCAGAGCGGAGACTCTAGCTACCTGTACACTAGAGCAGGTGGCCATGGTTATCGAATTCCCACAATGTTACCGGTTGGGACAGTTCAACCTATTATTGTCGTGCAACCTAAGGATTGGCCTGTCAGCTGATGGGCTGAAGAGACTGGATATGTTCACCATGTTGCATCTTCCTCACATCTGTGGTACACCTTCAGAGGATTACCAATATTCTTGGGTTGTTGTCATGAGATTCTGTGCAATTTGGACTAGTTGAGTACAATGGAGTTGACTTCACCACCTTCCAGATTCAGGGTCCAACCAAGAGGTGGTGGCAGGTTTTGTGAGTTGGGCAGAACAACAGGATCACCTCCTCTTGCCTGGGCTCAATTCTCCAGGGTGATTTTGGAGCATTTCGTGCCACCTGGAGAGAGGAGCCGAGGAGGTAGTTTGAGTACCTACAACAAGGTCAGACGTTAGTTACTAAGTATGAGATGAGATTTTTACAGAATTGACATGTCATGTTACTTCCTTAGTTCTTACTGAGAAGGAGGGAGTGAGGACATTCGTAAATGGTCTTTATCATGGTATTCGCATTGCTATGGCTAAAGAGGTAAAGATTGGACGTCATTTCAACAGGTTATGGAGATAGCACGTCGTATTGAGCGTATTCGCATTGCAATGGCTAGAGAGGTCGAGAGTGGACGTTAGTTTACTAGGTTATGGAGATAACACATCATATTGAGCGTATTTGCATTAAGACCAGAGAGATGATGCTGGGTAGGGAAAAGAACTCCCGATGTTCCGGTGGTTTCAATGTTTTCTAATCTACAGGCTGAGATCAATTTGGGGGAGGCCATTCTAGCAGGCCAGCTTATCATTCACCACCACCTAGCCGAGGAGCTTTTGTGCAGTCTTCATTCAGTGAACTTCTAACCCAGGGTTCTTATTGCGCTCCATCTTTTCAGGGTTCATCAGCGCCATGTTCTTCAGTGGATATTCTAGTTCAGGGGGTCTGACCCGGGCCCCACGTCATGTTTTGTCAGGGGTTGATATGAGTTTGGAGAGTTGGGGCATGTTAGGAAATATTTCCCCCATATTTGCAGAGGTCCAGGGCAGCAGGAAGGACAAACTATGATTCCTGCGCCGGTTGCTACACTACCCACTCAACCAACTTGGGGTGGAGGTCATCCTAGACGTGGTCGTTCTTGTGGGGGAGCTCAATCTAGTGGAGTTCAGGCTAGATGCTCTACATTTCTAGGGAGGACCAAGGCTGTTGATTCTGATGCAGTGATTTTATGTATTGTTATTTTGTGCCACAAGGATGCTTCAATATTGTTTAATCACGGTTCTACTTACTAATATGTATCATCATAGTTTGTTTCTTGTTTGGATATGCCTCATGGTTCTCTTGATGCTCATGTGCACGAGTCTACACCTATTGGTGATCCTACTGTGGTTGATCGAGTTTGTCGATCCTTTTTGGTCATTATTTGTGGTTTTAACGAGGGTGGAGTTTCTATTGTTAGATATGGTGGATTTTGATGTGATGCTGGGTATGGACTAGTTATCCTTGTACCATGTTATTCTAGATTATCGTGCTAAGACCGTGATGTTGGCTATGCTGGGGTTGCCGAGGTTGTAGTGGAGGGGTTCTTTTGATTACACTCCTAGTGGACTGATCTTAGTTTTGAAATTTCAATGGATGTTGAAAAGGGATGTTTGGCGTATTTTGGTTTTGTCAGAGATGTTAGTGCTGTCACTTTTACTAGTAAGTCAGTTCTAGCAGTGAGGGAGTTTTCGGATGTGTTCCCTACAGACCTACCGGGCATGCCACCCGATAGGGAATATGATTTTGGCATTGATTTTGCACTAGACATGTAGCCTATCTCTATTTCTTTGTATCATATGGCATTGATTTAGGCCTAGTGTGTCACCTTGGGGTGCACCGGTGTTCTTTGTTAAGAAGAAGGATGGTTCTATGAGAATGTGTATCGACTTTAGGCAACTGAACAGGGTCACCATCAAGAACAAGTATCCATTTCCACACATTAATGATTTATTTGATCAGCTTCAAGTTGCTAGGGTGTTCTCAAAGATTGAATTGAGGTCGAGGTATCACCAATTCAAGGTCATGTCTTTGGACATTCCTAAGACTACTTTCATGACTCATTATGGGCATTATGAGTTTTTGGTGATGTATTTTGGTTTGACTAATGCCCCAGCATCTTTCATGCATTTGATGAACATTGTATCCTGGCTTTATGGTGATACTTTGATCATTTATGATATCTTGGTGTATCGTTGTAGCACTGAGGAGCATGAGCAACATTTGAGGATTGTGCTTTAGGCTTTGAGTGAGAAGAATATGTATGTAAGTTCTCCAAGTGTGACTTTTGGTTGGACTCGGTGGCACTCTTGGGTCATATGGTATCTAGTTTTGGGATCAAGGTGGACCCAAAGAAGATTGAGGCGGTTCAGAGTTGGCCCTGACCTTCTAAAATTATAGAGATCAAGAGATTTTTAGATTGGTTGGTTCGTAGAGGGATTTTCATCAATTTCAGCCCTATTGACGAAGTTGACTCAGAAGGGCATTGTGTTCAGGTGATTAGATGAGTATGAGGAGAGCTTTCAAAAGCTCACGACAGCTTTGACTACGGCATCTGTGTTGGTTTTGCCTTCAGGATCGGGGTCATATACGGCTTATTGTGATGCTTTGGGGGTTGTCATTGGGTATGTGTTGATGCAGGACGGTAGGGTGATTGCCTACGTGTTGTGCCAGCTGAAGACCCATGAGAAGAACAACCTAGTGCATGATTTGGAGTTAGCAGCTATTCTACACGTGCTCAAGATATGGAGGAATTACTAATATGGCATGTCTTGTGAGGTATATATGTATCATCGAAGTCCCAAGCATCTGTTTCAACAGAAAGACTTGAATTTGACGCAGTGGAAATGGTTGGAGCTATTGACGAATTATGATGTCATAAGTCTTTGTCACCTGCAGAAGCCAAATATTGTAGCAGACGCCTTGAGTAGAAAGGCGGAGAGTATGGGGAGTTTAACATTAATTCCAGTTGGGGAGAGGCCTTTGGCTATGGATGTTTAGTCCTTGGCTGACAGATTCGTGAGATTGGATATTTCGGAGCCTAATAGAGTCCTTGCTTGTGTTGTATCTCAGCCATCCTTATTTGAGCGAATTAAGGCTCATTAGTGCGATCGTCCCATTTTCTTGTCCTTAAGGACACGGTGCAACGAGCTGGTGCTAAGGAGGTGAATATTAGTGATGATTGTGTATTGCGTCTTCAGGGCCTGATTTGCGTTTCTAATGTGGATGGATTGAGAGAGTTGATTCTTGAGGAGTCTTATAGTTCGAGGTATTATATTTATCCGGATGCTACAAAGATGTTTTGTAATTTAAAGCATCATTAATGGCGGAGGATGAAGAAGGACATTGTTGGATATGTTGCTCGGATTTTGAATTGCAGTAGGTCAAGTATGAAAATTAGAGACCTGGTGGTTTGCTTCAGAAGATTAAGATACCAGAGTGGAAGTGGGAGCGCCATCACTATAGACTTTGTGGTCTGTTTCTCACGAACATTGATGAGGTTTGACTCTGTTTCGGTCATTGTGGAAATAGTAACCAAGTCCGTACATTTCATTCTAGTCATGGATTCCTTTACTTCTGAGTAGTTGGCTAAGACCTACATCAGGGAGATTGTCTGCTTGCATGGCGTTCCTGTGTCTACTATCCTAGATCGCGGCACTCAAATTAATTTGCATTTTTAGAGAGCGGTTCAGCATGAGTTTGGAACGCAAGTTTAATTGTGCACTGCATTTCATCCTCAGACGGATGGGCAATTCGAGCAAACTATTCAGATTTTGGAGGATATATTTCGAGCCTGTGTCATAGATTTCGGAGGCCAGTGGGATCTATTTCTTCCATTAGCAGAGTTTGCTTATAATCACAGCTACTGGTCCAGTACCGATATGGCTCTGTACGAGGCCTTATATGGGAGGCGATGTCGTTCTTCGGTTGGTTGGTTCGAGCTAGGTAAGGCTAAGGTGTTGGGCACAAATTTGGTTCGTGATGCTTTAGAGAAGGTGGCATTTATTTAGGAGCGCCTTCGTATAACGAAGTCTAGGCAAAAGGATGTTGATATGAAGGGCGCGATGAGGTTTAGGAAGAATGAAAGTTGAGCCTGAGGTTTATTGCTCCATTCAAGGTTTTGGAGATATTTGGTGAGGTGGCTTACAAGCTCGTTTTGCCTCCTAACCTTCGGGAGTTCATCCGGTGTTTCATATTTTTATGGTTCGAATGTATTATGAGGATCAGTCAAAGGTGTTAAATTTCAGTTCAATGTAGGTGGATGAGAATCTGGATTATAAAGAAGAGTCGTTGGCCACTTTGGATGGGCATGTTCGGAAGCTGAGGTCTAAGGATATTGCATCATTAAAGGTTCAGTGGAGAGGTCAACATGTCGAGGTGGAGACATGGGAGACCGAGCATGATATCGGAGCATATATCCTCATCTTTTTTTATATGCCAGGTATGATTCTAAACCTGTTCGAGGACGAACATTTGTTTAAGAGCGGGAGAATGTAACGACCCGGCCGGTCGTTTTGTGTATTTGAGTCGTGTTTCTCTATTTGGTACTTGCCGTATGTTTACTATTTTGTGACTTGCGGGATGGTTGGTTTGGTTTCGAAAAGGTTTTGGAGTGAAATGGAACACTTAGTTCCATGGTTGGAAGCTTAAGTTGTAAACGTTGACCAAGATTTGACTTTTGTGTAAACGACCTCAAAATGGTACATTGATGGTTAAGGTACATTTGGATGATGATTTTAGACTTTGCCGTATGTCTGGATTGGGATTTGGAGGTTCCTAGGATATTTTGGCTCTAATTATAGAAAGTTGGAAACTTGAAGGTTTGGAGAATTTGTAGGTTTGACTCATAGTTGACTTTGAGGTTATCAAGTACCATTTAAGATTCCAAACCTTGGGATAGGTTCGGGTGGTGACTTATGACTTGTGTGCAAAATTTGGGGTCATTCCGAGGTGGTTAGACGTGGTTTAGTATGAGTTTGGAAGTTGAAAGTTTGATTAGTTCATTAAGTTTGAATTGAGGTGCGATTTGTGGTTTTGATGATCCTTTGCATGATTTGAGGCCTCAAGTAGGTCTGCGTTATGTTTTGGGATTAGTTGTTATGATTTGATAGGGTCCCAATGGACTCGAGTGTGGTTTGGATAGGTTCCGGACTATTTTGATGCTTCTTGGCATGTCTGGTGCTGGTGCACTGCATCTGCGGGGTGTGGCACACAGATGCGATGTTGCATCTACATAGTTGAAGTCCGTACCTGCGATGGGTAGTTGGGGACTGGAAGCTCGTATGTAAGGCCCCATAAATATTTTACCTAAAGCCCGGGAATTCGTGGTGCCGAAGTAGACTATGTGTTGACGAATGTAGAGATTCTTTGCGGTGAGCTTGCTCGGCGCTGTACGGACTTTTTCGGTTGAATAGTGCGCTGGGGAGTAAAGGAAAATTTTTGGCAAAAAAACACCTTTCTGCGGCCCACTATGCGGTTGCAGAATCACTCTGCCGGCCGCGAATGGCTGCAGAGTAAAGCAGTAACTGGGCAAGTTTTGAGGAAAGTCTGCGGTGTAACATGTGATCGCAGAACAGGTCTACGGTGCATTATGCGACCACATAATAGGTCTTTGGACTGCATAATGGCCGTAGAGTGAGGTAGAGTTGCCCAGTTCAGAAGGGCCATTTTGGGGCCCATTTCGCGCACCGCAAAAGCATTATGCGGTCGCATATGCGACCGCAGATCTGTGACGTGGCTCCTCTTTTCTAATTTTTTTACCCTACCCTATTTCGATATATTAGAGTAATGGACCACTTCTGAAGCAAAAACATATATTCTAGATTGAGGGAGTACCAAAAGTGAGAGGGAAAGTTCCTAATCTCATCACCCATCAATTCTTGCTCAAGGTTGAAGAATTTGTAAGAAGAATTCACTAGGTCTTCATCCTAGAGGTAAGTTTCTACTCCATAGCCCTAAAGTTCGTGATTCTAATTGAAAATAGGTAATAAGCCAATCAATTCTTGGGTGTGGGAGTTGTTTATTTTTACATACATGTACCATCAAGGGAAGTGGGAGGATCGTTGAACTCTTTTGGGTGAACTTTGGGTAGTAGGGTGAAAATATCCACCACGGGAGGACCTTCAAACCTTAATACACACCTACTGTTTGATAAAATGCTCAAGTGAGCTGGGGTTATGAACTCCTTCCTCATTTGTGTTCAATTTTACTATATTTGTAAATAGATCGACGAGGCTAAGAATTTTGGAACATTGTAGTAATTTTAAAAGCTCGAGGCAAGGTATGTTGGCTAAACTTCTCTCTTAGAATTGAATTCCCATGATGATCCTGTAAGTCCCGAGTTGTCCATTATGAATTGACTTTTCTGAATAAGTTTGACCTTGCGTATGAATATATTCAAATGAGTTCCGGAATGTTCTTATTATATTGTGCTATTCTTCGGGAGAGTATTTGAAGTATGAGTATGTATTAAAATGTTGTGACTTCATGTCAAGTCCAAATGAAAGTGATCACATCATAATGTATAAGATACCATATGTGCCTAAGACCCTAATTTGTTCAAGTATGTGATTAAAGTCTTAATCTGAAAGGCCTTGCTGTTGATTATCCATGATAATGATTGAAAATGGAATAGTGAGCTTGAATTATGAAGTACGACCAATGTGCCAAGAATGATATTGCGTTATGGCCAATGATGTCAATAAAACAAATTTGACATGTAAAAGAACATGAATTGAGTGGTAAATACTTTTAATAATAAATGCCTTGGGAGTATCGTTTAGCCACCGAAGAAGGGTAGGTCCGAACAAACTAACCCCGAACCTACACGTGCCGGTGTAGGAGTGGCTGAGGGGTAAATCCCCGTGTTAATGTGATGAAACTGTTTCCCTTATATGGGATGGGATTGGTGTGTTGAGATGTTTAAATGGGATGAGATTATTCCTACCGAGATGTGATGTGATGTTGATCCACACAACATTATAGTGAGATGGCTTAGCTGATCGGGCTGAGATCAGATGCCCAGCCGCGCACATGGTGGTATTGTGAGTGTACATCTCGCGGTGAGACGGCTTAGCGGCTTAGCCGGTTGGGCTGAGATCGGACTCTGTGCTAAAACATGGTGGTGTATCGGTGCTAAAGATCTCCCAACTTAAATTACCGAAACCTACTTGAAATTTACGTTTCCCCTAATTTGACACTTCAATACAGTTTGAGTCTCTTATTGATATCATGTTTTATTCTTCGTTTACTGTTACTCATTCTTTTGAGAGAGTGTTTAGTTTTACATACTAGTACTATTCCATATGTACTAACGTTCCTTTTGTCGAGGACGCTGCATCTTTAATGGATGCAGGTGGTTCCATAGCAGGTGGTATTGATTAGTGATAGCAGCACACCCTCTCCTTAGCTAATTTGGTGAGCCCCACTTCATTTCGAGGTCTTGTATGTTCTATCCTTTGCACATAGCGTATTAAGGTATCGCCAGGGCCTTGTTGTCGGCACTGTCATAGCACTCTTTTGTTCCTGTTAGAGGCTTCATAGACATAGTGTGGGTAGTATCTATTTTTTGGGAAGGTTAAACGAAAAATGTTGTAATAATATCATTTGTTCCACTTTAACTATAATTGTACAATATACTATTATGAAGACTTGTTAATGACGTAACTAATGGAAAAGAACTGGTGTTATTCATATGACCTCTTACTGTCAAATTAATGGAATGTATTTTTCTCTTTATTCATAGGTGAGTCGGGTAGAGGGGCACTGTGTAGGCTTGCTCGACCGAGGTAACTCTGTTGAGCACCGGATGCGCTCCCCGAGGTCGGGGCGTGACATTGTAGTTGTGCAGGGATAGTCGTAATAGCGGGTTTGGCCGCATCTACGGCCGTATAAGTGACTTTTGGTGCGTAGGTGTGGGAGGTTGGTGTTTTAAGTGATACTTGCAGATGCGAGTCTTTTGTCACAGAAGCGATGCCACAAAAGTATAAGGCATGGCTGCAGAAGTGATAAACGATAGGCAGAACATTTATAATCGAGGGTTTGACTTCGTCTGTTATATTTTGAGATTGGGAGCTCGACTTAGGGAAATTTTTGAGGCGATTTTTGCGCACTTGGATTGGATAATTGTTCTTTACTTGGATTTGATATTTAATCGTGATAGTAACATTGATTTTGGCTTTTGGTTGGTGAAATCTATGGGAGAAATTTGGGGCTTTTGTAAGAGATTTTGGGAGAATGAATAATTGAGATTTCAACTTTGATTCTGTGTCAGATTATATGAAGCTTGTATATTTGGATTCATAATCGAGTGGGCGGTCGGGACTTATGACTTTTGTCGGGTTTCGAGAAGTGTCCATGGGTTGACTTTTGATTGACTTTGTGCAATTTATTAAAGATTGGAGCTTTATTGTTTGTGATCGATTCTTATACCCTTGTTTGTTGTTATTGAGTTATTTTTGGGATAGATTTGACCCGTTCGGAGGCCGATTGGAGGTGCAAGACCTCTTTAGAGTATTGATTCTAGGGCTTTGAGGTAAGTATTGTACATAAGCTTGGCTTGAGGGTATTTCCTTATAGACTATGATACTTGCTATATGATAGGGGGGACGTACGTACGAGGGGAGCATAAATGCGTACACCGTGGATTATTCATTATCCGAGTTGACTTTAAGCTATTATGCGCTTTGTTTTGCTATCATGCCTCCTTATAATCATGTTTTTTTGTACTTGTAAGACTACATGAGGTATTAGTCACGCTAGAAATCATATCTAGGTTATGTACTTATCCGTTTGAGATATGATAGGGCAATTTTTCTATGTTAAGTTGTTTGCCTTTATTGCGGTCGTATTTTTCTGTCATGATATTATCTCCACTTGCTATATCACCATCTATGTATACTTCTCACATTCTATCTCACATGTTGTAAATGTCCTTACTTCTGTCAAACAGGTATGAGTGTATTTTTGGCACGTTGGTATAATTTGTGCGGTATATTGATTTCTGATTCTGTGAGATGTTGGCATGTTGAGATTTGAGCAGATTAGTGACTGAACTAGGGCCATAGAGCAGTCTTGATATTGATCGTGAGGCGATGTGTATGAAAGGCCCCATATTGGGCTGTGTGGTATCGATATTGAGGTGACGCGTGCACCAAGCCATTTAGGATGAGATATGATGATCATTGGCTTTTGATCCGATCAGCGCTTGGGCTAGGATCCACCCCTCCGGAGTCAAGTGATAGCACATGTTGCTTTGAGCCCTGTGAGTGCAGGCACTTGGTGTGTGCTTAGTGAGGGGCTTTATGCTAAGCACTCTTACAGTGCTGATATTGTGCTTACTTGATTATTTAACTGTGAAGTCATTGATTTTGGCAGTGATGCTTGTCATGTAGACACAGAGCTGTATCTTCCTCATGCTAATGGATACTTTATATCTTGAAACTGATGCCTTAATTGATTTATTGGAAAAGCGTGCCTATTTTCCTATTAATGTGATTTAGTTGAACATGTTATTTTTTAGCTTCTTTTCCTTTTGCTATTATCTTTATGCTATTACTGTTATTGATGGTCAATTGAAAGTGAATAGCGGACTTTCCCAATCTCGTCACTATCGTCAATTCGAGGTTAGGATTGCTATTTACAGAGTATATGGGGTCGATTGTACTCATACTACTCTCTGAAGTTTATGTGTAGGTCCATGTGCTGTAGATAGAGTTGATTGCTAGGGAGTTGTATCCGTACCTATTGGAGATTTCAAGGTAGCTTTGTTGTTCAGTTCATAGGCCTTGGAGTCTCTTTCCTTACTTTTGTTATCACTTCTTGTGCTCTTTAGACACTGTTATATCGTTATTCAGACTGTTGTACTTACTTATTCTATAGAGCTCATGTACTCGTTGACACAAGGTTCTATGATGGTATTTCAATTATATCCCTATTTGACTATAGTTGTTTATATTTTTCCGCTATGATACTATTTCTTTCTATTGTTAAAGTTTACATGTAAATACTGAATGTTGGTTTTCCTAGCAAGCGGTGCCTGGTAGGATTTTGTGTAACGACTTGGACGATTGTTTTGTGTATTTGGCCCTGTTTCCCCTATTTGATGATTTATGTATGCTTCTTTGTTGTGACTTACGAGGATGGTTGGTTTGGATTTGGGAAAGTTTACGAGTGAATTGGGACACTTAGTTCTATAGTTGGAAGCTTAAGTTATAAGAGTTGACCAAGATTCTTTTGTATAAACGACCTTACAATGGAGTTTCGATGATTTCAATAGGTTCGTATGATGATTTGAGACTTAGGAATATGTCCGGATTTTAATTTGGAGGTTCCTAGGGTGTTTTGGCGCTATTTTCTAAAAGTTAGCAATTTGAAGGTTTTGAAGGTTCATAGGTTTGTCCGGGAGTTGACGTTGAGGCTATCTGGGTCGGATTATGGTTCCGGGACTTGGAATACGTCCGTTTTGTCATTTGTGACATGTGTGCAAAGTTTGGTTATGATATGAGTTGGTTAAGCATGAATCAGACACTTGGTTGGAAGTTTAGAAGTTTATGAACTTAAGAGAGAGTTAAACATGTAGTTTGGTCTTTGATTTTTAGATATGATGTTTCCGTATGTGTTTTGAGACCTTGGATAGGTCCAAATAGTGTCTATGGACTTGTTAGGATGACAGGATGGGGTCCTGGGAGGTTAGGGTGATCTTTGAACAAGTTTGGGCATTTCGACACTTTGATGATGTTTTGGAGCTGTAGAAGTGCAGGGGGCAATTTTTGGAGTGCTAAGGCAAAGCCTCTAGTGCGGCCGCAAACCCCCAAGTGCGGAGGCAATGGCCAAAGTAAGGACCTCACTGAAGGTCGCAACGGGAAATCTGCAAGCTTATTGGTCTGACTTTGGGAGCTTATATCTCCTAATCTATGAGGAATAGGGGGATAATCCAAAAATGAAAGTTGTAGTCCTTTGAGTCTAGTTTCCAAAAATTTAAAATGTTTGTCATTTAGGCATTTGTGCAAAGAGCTATAGTCATTTACTGAAGGCTGAAAGTGCAGTCGCTGTTTAATTGCGACCGCAAAACTTGGATTGCAGCGGCAAAACTTGGAGTACGATTGAAAGTGTGGACTGTAATAGGAAAAGTGCCGACAGCACTGCGTGAGATCAAATTTTGTATATAAACGAGATTTTTGGATTTTTATTTCATTCATCACCACTTTAGAGACTTGGGAGCTTGTTGTTAATGGGTTTCTTCGTAGATCTTCATCTACAAGTTTGGGGTAAGTGATTCTTTCCTATATCTATGAGTTTCACATGAATCCATCACTCGATTTAACATCAAACCATGGGATTTAATAAGAGAAATTAGGGATTTTGACAATGATTTTGAAAAGTGGAAAATGGATATTTGAAACCCGATTTGGAGTCGATTTTGGATGAAACTTTTATCGTTGGACTCGTATACGAATGGGTGTTGGGGATTTGTGAGTTATGTTTGGTTCAAGGGTACAGGCCTAGGTTGAGTTTTTGGTTGATTTTTTTTGTATTTATAGAAATATAAAAGCTTTATTGTTTGGGGTTATTACTATGGCGTTAATTGATATTACTATGTTATTTTTGGGTAGCCATGTGAGCCATTCGGAGGTCGATTCATGCTGGAATGTGGTTTTAGAGTGTTGATTTGGCTTCTTTGAGGCAAGTATCTTGTCTAAGCTAGGTTGGGACATTAGTTGCCTGAGTAATTACTATTGGCTACGTGCTATGGGCGGCACACATGCAAGGGTTGAGCCTATGTGCGTGTACCAGCCTTTTACCCATGCTCGGGGTAGTGTTTAGGCTAATTTATGCCACGAATTGACTGTAAAGCTCCTTGCTATCATGATTCTCATATTTTTACCCCTTTTATGAGCTAATTCAAACATTTTAGAGGTTACATGTAGGTTACTCTCACGTTCAAACATGATAATTGTTATTTTTGTGGCGTAATCGCCTAGTTTGAACTATATTAGGACACTTCACACATGCATACACCTTAGCATGTCACTTATGTCAGTCAATGAGTATGTGATTTGATATTCATTGATTCTATACTTGTATTCTTGTAGATACTTTCTATGTGATATGGACTGGACTAATAGCACGTAAGTGGTCCGTGCATGTTTAGTTATGATAGCACGTGAGTGGCCCGTGCGGTTATTATATATGGAACGTGAGTTGTCCTTGCTTTTTATGAATAAGGATGCATTCCCCTTAGAGTCACTTTCAAATGTTTCTCTCTTTATGATGTACACGCGGTATGAGGAGAACTGATCAATGTTTGTTTTTTTGCATCTCTTCTGTATCTGCAAAACCCTTGGATGTATAGATGTTTTATTCGCATATCTTCTTTATATGCTAGATCTGGAATGTATACATGCCTCGTTGTGCATATCTTCTCTATATGTTGTTTGGTTCAACTAGTGAGAGCACTATATATATATATGCTCTATATGTCTACATGTGCATACGAGATTTGACCATATATGCGTATCATCTTTATATGCCGGGTTATTAACTGATATAGGACTTGGAACATTATCTCTTTGTGCACTGATGTGATTTTATCTTTGTTTTGATGATTAGATGGTACCATTACTGTTCACTTATGAAATTCATAAACTGAAAAGTTTATTAGCGACTATCATTAGTAATTCTTGCCACTATTACAATGTTGAGAATAAGTTATGATATTTGTTGAGTACATGGGGTCGGTTGTACTCATACTACACTCTGCACTTAATTGTGTAGATCCAAGTGCTGGACCTAGCTGAGAGCTGTCCATGTTTGCTGTGAGCTGCCTAGAGATGAAATAGAGTTGCATTTTGATAGCAGACCTTGACGTCAATTTCTATTTCAGTAGTTTTTATTGTTATTCAAATAGTACTTCCATTTCGTATTTTCTGACTTGTATTTCTATTATAGAGCTCATGATTTTGTATTGCCAGTTTTAGGAGATTTTATATAGTGATGTAGTTTATTTATGAAATTGGGCTTTAGATTTGTACTATTTTTGTTAATTCTCTTACCTTGTTCTGCTTTTGGTATGCTTGGCTTGCCTAGTATGTGAGTTAGGCGCCATCATGATCAGATGGTGATTTTTGGGTCGTGACACTCCATTATGCTTAGCCAAATAAATATTGCCTGAATAATGAAGTTCCAAAGTATATTTTTGGCGAAGAAAATAATTTTAATAATAGATAATTTAAAATGTAAAAATATATATTTTATTATTAAAAAAGACCACATGGATAAAAAAAATCTACGTGGTAGTGAATGCATCACACCTTTTTACGCTAAGGTCTTTTAGAGAGGTGAATCCGATGAAATGGTTAAGTTCAAGGGGGTAATTAGGACTAAAACTAGTTTATATGTGCACGAAATGAAAAGTATCAAGTTCAGAGGATCCCGAAATATTATGCCAAAATAATAATATGGCGTACGTGTGCTAATTATTATAGAAACTACCTTAATCGTCATCTCATTACATTCCAAATCGAAAGAGTAACTAATTGACTTAGTTAAACTCATTTTCTTGTTTCTTTCAAGCCGATGAAGAATGCTTCTTTCATTCTAGGAATATAGTCATGTTTTGGTGTCACGCCCTAAAACTGGGGTAGAGCGTGATGGAGCTCAACCTGCCTCACCGTCGAGCAAACCCTGTTCTACCTAGCTGAACATACCATTAGGCTTATTAAATCAAACAAAATACAATAATTTTTTTTTTGCCATATATATCTAAAGACGGTTTACTAAAGTTTATCAGACAATATCTAAAAGCTAACCCACCAACAACTCTAAGGAGTATAGCTAAGAGAAAATATTTTATGGTATCCCAGTAATGATAAAAATATCTAAATAAATAAAACTTTAAGAGTATTCAACAACCCTGGAAGGAATCAACATAGTCTATCTGTTGGATCCACGAGAAGACATGAAGCAATCACAAGTTGTATCACCTGTACACTCAATGCTTTTCACACGATATGGTAGGCCCAAATGGGCTAAATTCTTCTAAGGTTATCCAGTAAGTCTTATTTACCACTCCCAAACAGAGAATATGACTTCTTTGGACTAAACAACTATAATAAAAAATAAAGTAATCATAGTTAAACAATATAAAAAACTAACATTGCAATCTAAAAGTTAAACAAAGAAAATATAACATCTAAGTTAAGTTCTGATGATCGAATATAGCTGATTTTAATTATTCTGAAATTAATACTTGTCAAACAATGGCACTTGCAAGTGTGAGGAAGACTGTCCCTCTCCCCGGCACTTGCCGCTTTTACACTCGGTTTGGTTGGCCACTTCTCCCAAGCATAAAATTCTTAACAAGCGATGGTACCGACAAGTTTGAGGAAAGTTTACCCATTCCCCTAACCTAGCAGCTTCTACACCTTCCTAGAGGTTAACAAGATTTTTTCTTTTTGAATCTGAATGTTATTTGAACGTAAATCACCTGCAAGTATGTGGTAGCTAGCCCTAACCACCATAGCACTTACAACTGCGGAGGTTGGCTACTTCGCTCGTACCATAGATGATCTCATATATCTAATGATCTAAGTTATATGAATGCAAGCAATAGCATAATAACAGTTAAATCTAACAAAAGATTCAATTACTTATGATAGTCTGAGCTAGATAAGTTATTATTCAAAGAAATTTAATTTTTGTAAAATATTCTATATTATGAACTAGTGATAGATTTGTGTCATTTAAGCAATCAAGAGTTTTGAAACAAACACTCAAAGAATTTACACCTAAGAACAATCATGCACTTTCTTATCAAATAATTTTCTTATTAAGTATTTTTTGTACAGTTACTTTTTTGTCAAGCCATTGACTTTAGTAATTGAAAACTCAACTTACTTGAACAAATTGGCAAGAACCTCTATCCCCGAACTCGTATATTCAATCATCTCGAAAATATATAATAAACAGTTAAAACACAACTACAATGTCATCCCTTTTTCCCAAAATCAAGTTTTATTCAGCTATAAATGGCTTCACATAGATTCTACCCATACAACTTTATTATATTTATGTTCTAAATGTAATACTATGCTATAAAGTTTATTAGTTTAATAGTAAAGAGAAAATAAATTATCTCAAATGTTGTTCTCCAAAACCCTGGATCTTGGGTCTTAAAGAACTCCCTCAATTCTTGATGAAAACATAGAAAATTTAGAATTAGGCATTAGATGATATTAATCTAGTGGTATTATTTTGAATCTCAAATATAACTCTTAACTTAGTTGATTGGTAGAACCCTAGGTCATTTTCCCCGAAAAAACTCTCCGAACGCTATAGAATAAAGTAGGATTCTCTCTCCCGAAGTACACTTCTATTTTATTATATTTTAGGAGCACACATGCCAAATTTAGCCTGTCGTTGTGCCACATGTTTTATGGCACCTCGTGACAAGAGAGATGTTCGGAGACTTGACTTTCTGTACTTTTGGCCCAAATTAAGCCTGTCGTGTTGCACTATACGTTGCACGGCGCGCTGCTACAAGGCAATTTCTGGAACCTTTTTTTTTTTATGCTACCCTTTAGTATAAAGGTCGCAACTTCTTGCGGGAATGTCCAAAGGACAAATAGTTAAATATTGGAAACTAGACTCAAACAAGTTTTATTTGATATATTTCATAGCTCAATTACTTATGAGCTGAGAGACATGATTGTTTGAAGTTGGATCTTGTGCAACTATGACTGTTTTCTTCTCTTAAACATTTTCAATTTGGCTTGTACAACCACTCCCCCTTCTAAACATCCGTACTACCTTCCATGTAAAATATTTACTATTATACATGGTATTACATTCTCCCCCTCCCCATATATGACATTCATTGTCGAATGCTGAGCTTGGATCCTCCTTGAATTGAGAGTGAATGTTTATGCCTTCCTCCAAATACTTGTATCTTTTGAGTCCCAAAATTTGACAAACTCTCCATGTTTTTTCCAAAACTTTCGGTAGAGTTTTCTTTCTAACTAGACTACCCAAAAAACATTCCACCTATCAAAATATCACATATAATATCTCGTATATCTAACTACTTGATCCTATAATATATAATATTTTACCGACTTTATCGGTCATTTTGTGTAATTACGCCCCGTTAACCCTTTTTATTCTTCGCACATGTGTGTTTATAAATTTCTGATTTGCGGGATTGGTTAATCTCGTTCCGAGAAACTTTTAGATTTATTTGGACCCTTGATTCTTGACTTAGAGGTTTAAATTAGAAAATATTGACCAAACTTTAACTTTTGTGAAAACGACCCCGGAACTATGTTTTTATGGCTCTGATAGTTTTGTATCCTGATTATGGAGTTGGATGTTAGTCCAAAATTAATTTTGGAAGTCCATAGGTTGATTTGCCGAAATTTGACAATTTAAAGTTGAAAAGTTTGATAATAGGTTGACTTTTAGCTATCGAGCTCAAAATTTAATTATAAGACTTGGAATAGGCCTGTTATGATATTTAGAACTTGCATGAAAAATTTAGTATCGTTTGGAGTTGATTTGATAGGATCTGGACGTTTAGTTTTAATTTTAGAAATTCTTGAACTTTACATTGAAATTTATGCGTTTTAGAGTTCAATTCTTTGTTTTAGATGTTATCTTTGTATTTTGATCACGCAAGTCAGTTTGTGTGATATTTTTAGACTTTTGTGGAGGTTCGGTTTGGAGCCCCCAGGGTTCGGATGAGTCTCAGTCATGTTTCAGAATAGTTTTGGACTGAAATTGGACTGTTGCTGCTGGTGGTGCTCAGGTATTGCAATTGCGAGCACCAACATCGCAATTTTGAAGGTGATGTAATTGTAGAGGTGACAGTGCGGGTTCTGATGTCACAATTGCAACTCCCCTTCGCAATTGCAAAGACTGCCAGAATTTGCCTTAGTTCGTATTTGCGAACATTTGTTTGCTTTTGCGATGCCCACAAGTTTGCAGTGCGAAGCTTCTATCACAATTGCGATGATTGCTGAGGTTGTCAAGGTTTGCGTATGCGGACCCTTGTCCGCAATTTCAAGGGTTCGCAAATGCGAACCCTGTATCGCAAATGCGACATCTCCAGCTAGTTAAAGGGCTGGGAGACGGGACTTTTGAACCCTAGACTCGGTAGGAGGCGATTTGGCGTGGGGATTTTCACTTACAAACCTTGGGTATGTGATTCTAATCTATTTCTAACCATATTCCATCAACATATCTTAGATTTTAAAACCAAAATTATGTGAATCAAAGTGAAAATTAGTGAAACTTTGTCAAGTTTTTGATAAATAAGAAATTGAGTTTTTAGAGTAGATTTGGACTCGTCAGAATCTACCGTTGGAAATGGCTTTTTTTCGAGCGGGCCCCGAATTTACTTTTGTTGACCTTTCGGAAAAAGTGTAAAGATCTCAGCTTTATCTATTGCAATTGAATTCCTAGCATTTTTTGATGATAATAAGTCGATTTTGGTTATATTTGAGCCGCGTGGAGACGAATTTTAAGGGAAAAGCTATTTCCAAGTGTTGATTTGGCCTAGTTGAGGTAAATGTCTTGCCTAATTTTGTGTGAAGAAACTACCCCTTAGAATTTAGTATTGAATTGTGTCTTTTGTGCTATGTGAAAGCCGTGTACGCAAGGTGACGAGTGGGTACACGGGATGTACATTATATTTGACCAGTTTAGGCTATTTAAACTCTTTCATGAGTTAATTGAATTATAGTATCATATTCAAAATTCTCATAGTCAATCCATTCATACATGTGTTAGTCTATCCTTACATAGCTTAAATGATTTCGTTAGCATTTATTCTACATCCTAATATATAAATTGCTTTCATGCTTTAGTTGAACTTGTTGCCTCATTTAATGTTATATGCTATCTCTTCATTGTTGAATATCATTCATGATTATCATTGTTTGAAGTCATTGTAAATCTTATCTCTTTCACTTTTGATTATCATTAATTGAAGTTATTGTTCATGTTACCTCTTTCATTGTTATTTACCGTTATTTGAAGTTATTGTTCATGTTATCTCTTTCATTATTGATTTCCATTATTTGAAGTTATTTTTATACGTTATCCCTTTTATTGAGAGTTATTCTTATCTAATATGGTGGTTATACATTAACTCCCGCATTGTTGAGTTATTGGTATTGAAATTGTGAAAGCTGTTATCATGTTGAGGTGAGTTATTGTTGAAACATCTTCCTTATTGAGCCTTTTACATTAACCTTCCTTTGCTTTTTTTTTTTTTTACTAAGTTTGTACTTATTTTCTTTTAGACAGTGATGTATTAGATATTCTAGTTTTATTCTATAGAGCTTATGACTCAGTTCCACCGGTTTCGAGAAAGTATTTGTTGAGATTCTATTTCGAGAGTTTATATCAGTTATTCACCCTTATTTTAGTATTTTGGTTGATTATTTCTGTCAAGTTGTTATTAACTGTTAGACTTACCTAGTCGTAGAGACTAGAAACCATCACGACATCCTACGGAGGGAAATTGAGATTGCGACAAGTTGGTATCAGAGCTCTAGGTTCATAGGTGTTATGAGTCATAAGCAGGTTTAGTAGAATCTTGCAGATCGGTATGCAGACGTCTATTGGTTGACTTCAAAAACTGTTAGGAAAAATTCACTTCTTTGATTCCTTATCATGCAAATTGATTGACTTCGAAAACCTAAATCTTTGACTTTCTATTCTCTTAGAGATGGTGAGGCATGCACGATTTGATCTAACAATCGGAAACCCTAGAGCCGCGAGAGGCCACGGCAGAGGCCGATGAGGGGTATGTGGTGTAGCCAGAGCACTTGCCCGAGCTGCGACAGTGGAGCCACCAGTAGCTCCAATTTGGGGACAGGCACCTGAGGCACCTGTTGCCACCCCAGCACTTTAGGATACCCTAGCATAGTTCTTGAGCATGTTCAGTACCTTAGCTCAGGTAGGGTCGATTCCACTTGCACCAGCAACGTCTCAAGCTGGGGAAGGAGCTCAGACTCCCGCCGCCCGTACCCTTGAGCAGTGGGTCAAAGTTGATTAGGTCTAGATGTTATACTAGTACTCACTCTTGCTCCGGTTTAGCCTATTGTTAGGGCAACAACATCTAAGTAGGAGTAGCTTAGGCTCGAGAGGTTCAAGAAGTATCACCCTCCTACTTTTAGTGGTTTAGCTTCAGAGGATACACATGGTTTTCTTGAGGAGTGTCACTGTATTCTCCATACTATTGGTATTTTGGAGACGACTTGGGTTATTTATAATACCTTATTGCTGTCCGGAGTGGCATATCAGTTGTGGTGAGTGTACGAGGAAGGTTGCGCAGCCGATGCAGCTTCACTTACATGGACTCGGTTTTAAGAGTTATTCTTGAGAGAGATTGTCCCTCACACCTTCAGGATGTATGTCGTGTGGAGCTTGAGAAGCTGCGCCAGGGTACTATGGCACCGTCAGAGTATGCTGTACGATTCAGTGATTTGTCCAGGATGCACTTACCTTGGTTTCCACATTGTGAGAGCGAGTCTGGCTATTTTTATCGAATGGCTCAACTATGGTATTAGGTTTACCATGGCATAAGAGTTGGAGATAAATACCCCATATCAGCAAGTGGTAGAGATTGCACAGAGGTTGGAGGGAATGCAGGGCTGTGAGAGAGATTATAGGGAGGCCAAGAGACCTCGTGGTACGTGAGGATTTAGTGGTGGTAACGTTGTAGCTACAACTTGCCATGGTAGAGGCTATGCGAGTCGTCCAGTTCACTCATCATTTCCAGCTTCTAGTGGTGCTCCAGTTATTCTAAGGTCTCAGCTTGCACACTTTGCTCAGCCACTTTCTAGGGAACCTCCTGCACGGGGTACCTTTAGTGTCCAGTCTAGCCGACCAGGCCCGATCTCGTCCCAGCAGCTACGCCCACTAAGAGCTTGCTTTGAGTGTGGTGATCCTTGCCATATGGTTGGAGACTGCCCCAGACTCAGGAGGGGTGCACCTCCACATGCTACTCAAGCTCCACAGATTTAATTAGGTACATAAACTTCTTAGGCCATGATTACTGCCCCAGTTGCCACTCCACCCGTACAGCCAAATAGGTGTAGGGGATGGGCGAGTAGAGGTCGCCCTAGAGGGGAGGCCATGCCAGATTCTATGCTTTTCTGGGTAGGACAGAGGCAATTGCTTTAGACTCAGTCATTACAGGTATGGTTTCGGTTTGACATAGAGATGCATCAGTCTTATTTGATGTGGGATCCACTTATTCATATGCGTCATCTTGCTTTGCTCGATATTTGGATATATCTCGTGATTCTTTGGTTTCTCCTGTTTATGTGTCCATGCCTGTGGGAGAATCTATTATTGTGGACCGTGTGTACCGGTCGTGTTTAGTTGTTATTGGTAGTTTCGAGACCAAAGTTGATATATGTGTCACTTAGTATGATAGACTTTGATTTTATCTTGCGCATGGACTTGTTGTTGCCCTATAATGCTATTCTAGATTGTCACGCTGTCTATGCCAGGTTTACCACGGTCAGAGTGGAGAGATGCATTATATTATGTTCCTAGCAGGGTTGTGTCATTTCTAAAGGTTCAGCGGATGGTTGAGTAAGGGTGTGATGCTTATCTAGCCTTCATGAGGGATATCAATGCTGATACTCCTACCTTTAAGTCAGTTGCAGTAGTGATAGATTTTTTTGGATGTATTTATAGCAGATCTTCTGGGCATGCTGCCCGATAGGGATATCGACTTTGGTACTGAATTATCGCCGAGCACTCAACCCATTTCTATTCAACCACATCGTATGGCCCCAGCGGAGTTGAAGGAGCAGTTGCAAGAGTTGCTTGATAAGGGATTTATTCGGCCTAGTATATCGCTGTGGGGTGCTTCGGTCTTGTTTATAAAGAAGAAGGATGGCTTTATACGTATGTGCATTGATTATCGACAGTTGAAAAAATATGATGGAAAAAAGGTATCCATTGCCACGCATTGATGACTTAGTTAATCAGCTACAGGGTGCCAATGTGTTTTCAAAGATTGATTTGTGGTCAGGTTATCATCAACTAAAGATTCGGGATTGCGAATATTCAGAAGACTGCCTTCAGGACTCGGAATGGTCACTACGAGTGCCTTGTGATGTCATCTAGGTTGACCGACGCCCTTGCAGCATTTTATGCACCTGATGAACAGTGTATCCCAGACATATCTTGATTCATTTGTCATTGTGTTTATGACGACATCTTGGTGTATTCCCACAGCCGGGAACATCACGAACAACACGTGAGGATTGTGCTCCGGACCTTGGGGGAGAAGAAATTATATGCAAAATTCTTAAACTGTGAATTTTGACTTGATTCAATGGCATTTTTGTGTCATCTGGTGTCGAGTGAGGGGATCAAGGTAGATCCGAAGAAGATTGAAGCAGTGCGGAGTTTACTCAGATCGTGTTCGGCCATTAAGATGTGGAATTCCTTAGTTTTATCATCGTTTCTTAGAGGGATTCTCATCTATTGCTCACCTATGACCAGATTGACCCAGAAGGTGATCATTTCTTTCAAAAGCTCAAGACTACTTTGACTACAGCCCTAGCGTTGGTATTGCCTACGGGCTCGAGGTCTTATACTATGTATTGTGATGCGATACATGTTGGCATTGGTGCGAGGTTGATGCAAGACAGTAATTTTTTACGCGTCTCGGCAATAGAAGACATATGAGAAGAATTATTCGATCCACGACCTGGAATTGGTAGCCATTGTTCATGCATTGAAGATCTGGCGGCATTATTTGTACGGTGTTCCTTGTGAGGCCTTTACTGAGCACCAGAGTCTACAAAATCTTTAAAAACAGAAGGATCTTAACTTGTGGCAGTGGAGGTGGTTAGAGTTACATATGGACTATGATATCACCATTCTATGTTATTCGGGGAAGGCCAATGTGGTGGCTGATGCCTTGAGTTAAAAGGCGAAGAGCTTGGGTAGTTTGGCATATCTACCAGCAGCAGAGAGGCCATTTGCATTGGATGTTCAGGCCTTAGCATACCAGTTTATTAGATTGGATGTTTCAGAGCCTAGTCAAGTTCTTGCTTAAGTAGTTTCTTGGCCTGCTGCATATGATCGTATCAGAGAGTGTCAGTATGACGACCCCTATTTGCTTGTCCTTAAGGACACGATTCAGTACGACGATGCCATAAAGGTTACTATTGGAGATGACTGTGCGTTGCGGATGCATGGCGGATTATGTGTGCGCAATGTAGATGGTTTGCATGAGTTGATTCTTCATGAGGCCCACAGTTCGTGGTACTCCATTCATCTGGGTGCCACTAACATGTATCAAGACTTGAGGCAACACTATTGTTGGAGGAGGATGAAGAAAGACATAATGGAGTATGTAGCCCGGTGCCTAAATTGTCAGCAGGCGACGTATGAGCATCAGCAGCTAGGTGGTCTATTTTAACGACGTGAGTTTCCCTAGTGGAAATAGAGCGTGTCACCATGGACTTCGTTGGGCTCCCACAGACTCAGAAGAAATTTGAAGCGGTATGGGTTATTGTGGACAGGTTGACCAAGTTGGCGCATTTCATTCTGGTAGTGACTACATAGTCTCAGAGCAGCCGACTTAGGTTTATATAAAGTTATGTGGAGTTCATAATTTCATAAAAGGATCGGCGAGATTTTCTGACGTCAAGGCATAACGGTATCCATCATCTCTGACTGCGGTACGCAGTTCACATTGCATTTTTGGAGATATGTACAGCGTGAGCTAGGCACATGGGTTGAGTTGAGTACAATATTTCACCCTCAAACGGACGGACAATCCGAGCACACCATTTAGATATTGGAGGATATGCTTCGGGCCTGTGTTATGGCTTTCAGGGGTGCTTGCGATCATTTCTTGCCACTTTAGGAGTTTGCCAACAACAACAGCTACCAATCGAGTATTAAGATGGCTCCCTATGAGGCCATATATGGGAGACGGTGTCGTTCTCTAGTTCGGTGATTGGAGCCACGAGAGGCTAAGTTATTGGACACGAATTTGGTTCGAGATGCTTTGGAGAAGATCAAAATGATCCACGATTGGCTTTGTACAGCCCAATCTAGACAGAACAGTTATGCGAATAGGAAGGATCGCGATGTTGCATTCATGGTTGGAGAGTGAGTCTTTCTTTGAGTTTCACCCATGAAGGGTTTGATGAGGTTCGGGAAGAAGTGCAAGTTGAGCCCTATCTATATTGGAGCTTTTGATATCCTTGAGTTGATTGGAGAGGTGGCCTACAAGCTTGCTTTGCCACCTAGTTTATATGCGGTTCATCGGGTGTTCCATGTCTCTATGCTCCGGAAGTATTATGGTGATCCGTCTCATGTTCTAAAGTTCAGCATAGTCCAATTGGATGAGGATTTGACTTATATTGAGGAGCCTATGGCTATCTATGACAGACAAGTACGGAAGTTGAGATCAAAGAATATTGCTTCAGCGAAGGTTCAATGGAGGGGTCATCTAGTCGAGGGGGCGACCTGGGAGACTGAGAACGACATGCGGAGTCGTTATTCTCATCTATTCACCACTTCAGGTATGTCTTTATGTACGTTCAAGGACGCACTTTTGTTTTAAGAGAGGGAGAATGTAACAACTCGATCAGTCGTTTTGTGTAATTGCACCCTGTTACCCCTTTTTATGCTTCACACATACGTGTTTATGATTTTATGATTTGCGGGATTAGTTAGTTTCGTTCCGAGAAACTGTCGGGCTAATTTGGACCCTTGATTCTTAACTAAGAGGTTTAAATTAGAAAATATTGACCAAACTTTGACTTTTGTGAAAACGATCGCGGAATAATATTTTTATGGCTTCGATTGCTTTGTATCGTAATTTTGGACTTGGGCGTATGCCCGAAATTTATTTTGGAAGTCTGTAGGTTGATTTGTGTTGATTTCCAAAACATTTGGAAATTTGAAGTTAAAATGTTTTACCGAAGGTTGACTTTTAGTTACCGAGCTCGAAATTTGATTTTGGGACTTGGAATAGGTCTGTTATGGTATTTAGAACTTTCCCGAAAAATTTGGTGTTGTTTGGAGTTAATTTGATATGATTCAGACATTTAGTTGTAATTATAAAAATTCTACAACTTTACTTTGAAATTGATGTGTTTTAGAGTTCAATTCGTAGTTTTAGATGTTATGTATGTGTTGTGATCGCGCGAGTGAGTTCGTGTGATGTTTTTAGACTTGTGTGAAGGTTTAGTTTGGAGCCCCGAGGGCTCAAATGAGTTTCAGTCATGTTTCAGAATGGTTTTGGACTGAAATTAGACTGCTCGTGCTGTTGGTGCTCATGTGTTACAATTGCGAGCACCAGCATCACAATTGCGAAAGTGACAATGGGGCTCTGATGTTGTAATTGCGACTTCCCCTTTGCAATTGCAAAAAACTACCAGAATTTGCCTTAATTCGCATTTGCGAACATTTTTTCAGTTTCGCTACGCCCACCAATTTGCAATTGCGAAGCTTTTATCGCAATTGCAATGAATGCTGAGGTTGCCAGGATTCGCAAATGTGAGCCCTGGTCCGCAATTGCGAGGGTTCGTAAATGTGAACCCTGTGTCGCAAATGCGACATCTGTAGCTGGATAAAGGGTTGGGAGACTGAATTTTTGATCACATTCTCTCATTTTTGAACCCTAGACTCGGTAGGAGGTGATTTGGAGAGGGGATTTTCACCTACAAACTTTGGGTAACTGATTCTAATCTATTTCTAATCATATTCCATCAACATTATCTTAGATGTTAACATAAAAATCATGTGAATCAAAGTCAAAAGTTGTGAAACTTTGTGAAGTTTTTGAAAAATAAGAAATTGAGTTTTGAGGGTCGATTTCGACTCGGATTATGAAACTAATCACATATATGAATTCGTCGTGCCATGGGTAGATGGAATTTACCATTAGACCCGAGTTTTGATCGGGCGGGCCTTGGGTTGACTTTTGTTGACTTTTTAGGAAAAGTGTCAAGATCTTAGCTTTGTGTATTGCAATTGAATTCCCTATCATTGTTTGATGATATTAAGTCAATTTTGGTTAGATTTGAGACGTGTGGAGGCGAATTTTATGGGAAAAGCTATTTTCGAGTGTTGATTTGGCCTAGTTGAGGTAAATGTCTTCCTAACTTCGTGTGAGAGAACTACCCCTTAGGATTTGGTATTGAATTGTGTCTTTTGTCCAATGTGAAGTCGTGTATGCAAGGTGACAAGTGGGTAAAATGGGTTGTATATGGTATTTATCAGGTTTAGGCCATTTAGACTCTTCCATGTTTTATTTGAATTGTAGTATCACGATCTAAATTCTCATAGTCAAACCATTCGTACTTATGTTATTCTATCCTTACTTACCTTAAATGATTTCGTTAGCATTTGTTCTACGTCCTAATTAATAAATTGCTCTCATGTTTTTGTTGAACTTGTTGCTTCTTTTATTGTTACATACTATCTCTTCGTTGTTGATTATCATTGTTTGAAGTCATGTACATGTTATCTCTTTCATTGTTTATTATCAATAATTGAAGTTATTGTTCATGTTACCTCTTTCATTGTTGATTACCGTTATTTGATGTTATTGTTCATGTTATCTCTTTCATTATTGATTTCCATTATTTGAAGTTGTTGTTATACGTTATCCCTTTTATTGAGAGTTATTTTTATCTAATACGGTGGTTATACATTAACTCCCGCATTGTTGAGTTATTGGTGTTGGAATTGTGAAAGCTGTTATCACGTTGAGATAAAGTTGTTACTGTTGAAACATCTTCCTTGTTGAGCATTTTACATTCATTGTTGCTGTTGATGTTCTTGTACACGTGGTGGTGGAGCCGTGGGCTATTATTGTGGAAATATTGATATTATGGATTGTTGACAAGTTGTGATATATGAGCACTTGTTGTGCAAGTTGTTACTGTAATGTTATTTTCACACGCATGCGGCGGTATAAGACTTGGGGTTAATGTGCATGTGATGGGATAAGGTGGGGCTTATGTGCGTGTTACTTATAGGGGAACTACGTGAAGCCATGCAGCGTCATAATGTGGCTAAAGTGCGTGTAGCTATTTCGGAAAAACTATTTTTTAAAAATCTATTTCAAATGTAAGGCTCACGCGGCGTTATAAAAAAATATTGTGATTGAGATTGTGTATTGTAAATACAAGGCGGTACCTCGGTGTTGATTCTTGGTTTATACGAGGTGGTACCTCAGTGGTGATTCTTATTGTACATGAGGTGGTATCTCGTTGTGTTATTTTGTTGTTTAACTCATGTTGCAAAGAGCTTTTGGCGGAAATATTTTTGTTGTTTTGTTCTTCTTTGTTCTAGCAGTTGACGTCCGTATATGACCATTTTGGTTCTCTTCCGTTTCTTCTTTTATTTACTCCCATGTCTAATTTCCGATATTACTTCATGTTATTATCTCGTTTCGTGTCAGTTATTTCTTAGCTTTCCATTATTTATCCTTATTACATTTCCATACTACTCATTTATATCCTAGTAGGTGTCTTGACCTGGCCTCGTCACTACTCTACTGAGGTTAAGCTTGCTACTTATTGGGTACTGTTATGGTATACTCATACTACGCTTCTACACATTTTTGTGCAGATGCAGTTACGTCTGCTCGTGTTGGTCATTAGAGATCATTTGTAGCTGCCTTACGGAGAGTTCAAGGTATGCTTTCTCAGCGTCAGCAGGCCTCGGCGTCACCTTCCTTAGTTTCTTTTACTACTGTTGTACATTTTTTCTTTCAGACAGTGATGTATTAGATATTCTAGTTTTATTCTATAGAGCTTATGATTTACTTCCACCGGTTTTGAGAAAGTATTTGTTGAGATTCTATTTTGGGAGTTTGTATCAGTTATTCACCCTTGTTTTAGTAATTTGGTTGATTATTTTTGTCAAGTTGTTATTAAGTGTTAGGCTTACCTAGATGTAAAGACTAGGTGCCATCACGACATTTCACGAAGGTAAATTGGATTCCTAACAAACATTACGAAATATCGATATATATATATATATATATATATATATATATATATGTGGATATATATATCCAAGTTATGAGGCATTGTTATGAACATAATAATAGTATAACCCCATAATTTATATTATTTAAAACATATATTGAGTTATATACCTGATTTCTCTTATTCGAGTATAATTTGTAACAACCCTGAGTTATTGTCATACATTCATGTGTCAGCTTTACTTTCTCTAAAGCTTTTTGTACTAACTTTTATCAAGCAACTATATCTTAATGGCCATGAACAACCAACTAGTGATCGAGACGATCTACTACAAAGTGTTTCAAATGGTGATCTGCCATCTGACTTGATAACTGCAACTACATACTTACTTGACCAATGGCATGCGACCGTACGACTTGCGTTAAAATTAATACAACCACCTCAAATGTATCTATACAAGTCTAAATAGTTCTCTCTAGCTTCTCATAGGCGAAAGAGTGGACTTGTAATCGACTAAAAATTTAGTACAAAATTCTTTCTGGAATTTCAACCTAGACTGTGTTGCAAACTTAGTGTCTCCAGTTAGTAGGGTGAGTTTGGCGCCTCTTGTTGTCAATATTTTCCTTTCCAACAAAACTAAGTATAATAACCCGTCGTATGGTGAATTAGTTTACTTTCACTTAATCAGAATCTTACTTCTCTGGTGCACGTGAGGCTAGCAACGAATCTCATGTTACTAGGTTCTCACATCTATTCTGAAAATTTTTCTGCTTTGAACTGACTCACTAAGTCTTTGATGATCAAACAAAACATGTTATCAAGTTAGGCACCTAATAATAGATATAGATGTGTCATTCTTCCTTTTTCCTTTCTAACAGGGTTCTTTTCAGTTCTGGTACCTTCTGATAGATTCTGAACACATGATACTACAAAATGCTTTACTTCCGTTGTTTCCACTAGCATGACCCTTTAGTTTATATATGCTTCAACAAAAAATATTATTGCACTCTGTTATATTATATATTAGCTTGTATACTGAAACATTAACTATCACTTACTATGTTAAAGTCATCAATGTGTTTTCACATGAATATTGATATAGTGGAAATTGCAAAATTCGTCGCTGGATATCTGAATGTTGATAAGCTAGATCGTTGTAGAACTTCTAAATAAGAGACTGTATAATTATTAACTGAAAAAAGTGGGTAAGTGCAAAACACAACTTGTGGCACTTGGTAATCTCTTCTAGTACTCCTTGCTAAAGGGTTGCACTCTCTACTATAACAACTATCACTCAACCAGTCCAAGGACTTATACTATATCATACTCACAATAATTCATTAGGCAACTCCTTTTTGTTTTCGTTTCATACATAAAAAAATATACTTGTGTTAACTCAAGGAGTCATTTTTCTTATACATTTACATATTCCCAATTGTTGTTTTTCTTGTACATCCCCTACGAGTTTGCTCTAACATCATCAATTCGCTCACTTATCTTCAAACTAGTACCCTTGTCCTACACATCTAATATCTCTTCCTTTGTGGGGGGAGCAGTTTTTCCATCTCTATGTTATCCTTTACGCAACGAATCTCATAGTTATATGTGACTAATTTCTTAGAACTTCCTTTTGTGGTCACAGCTGCAATAATTGAATAATTTACTCACGAGTTTCCTAACCTTCTTGTTGGCGGTATACGGTCGAAGTCGGGCCCAATTGTATATGGTCGAAATCGGGCTCGATTCTATATGGTCGAAATCGGGATCGACTATTGCACGACAGGTCGGGTTCGGAATGCATAGGGTTGAAGATCGACCACGAGTTTCATCGAAGCGGAACACGAGACCAGAATGTCCGACCTCGAGAACACCGAGCCCCTGATTCGAAATCGATCCCGACTCCAAAAATGCCCGAGGGAAGATCACTGAACCTAAATAACGGAAAGCTAAAATATCTGTAATGAGATGAACATCGCAGCGGGAATCTCGGCAAAAATCAATGGAACCGCTTAATTAGCAAATCAGGAGATTTTTTATTTATATGGAGTTCTACCAAATGTAGGATCTCCCCACTATATGGGGGGAGGGGGGGGGAGGGTTTAGTTATTTAGGGGGCACTTTCCAATAATTTATAAAGAGAGCTATAGATTGTTCTCTTGAATCATTATTTCATTATCTTGTTCCAATTTCTACTATAATCAATCCCTGCCCAAGAAGGATCAACCAACTATCAACAGTGTCTAGCTTGAGGGGTTTGCATTCTTTTCATTTATTACTTAATTTTAACTTCAATTGTATTACTCGTCATTTGTATCAAATTAGGTCACGTATCCTTAAAACCACATATAAATTCAATTGTTATCCAATTTTTAGGGTAAACAGTTTGGTGCCTACCGTGGGGTTAAGGATAATAGTGGATACTTGATATAAATTTCCATAACATACATTGCTTCGCACTTGCTCTTTGAAGTGTCTTTGATTCCATGCTATAATACAGAAATGTCAAACTCTCAATCGGCACCTCTGCACGTTGATAACGAGTTCGATCACCAACCCGGTGACGAAATTCCGATCGATGCTAATTCACATGTGGCGGTCGATGCAGATCAGCCTACTGACCCTCAAATAGCGTTCATAGGGGAGTCCGATCAGTAACGCAAAATCCCCAAAACGCTGAAAGGGACAGGATCAGCCTCCGGATGATATTCGAAATGTTACAAGCCCAATAGGCGGCAATAGCTTAGTTACAAAATCGAAGCCAAATCTCGAACAGGGTTAAACCCGACCCCTCCCGGGAAATTACCTGCAAGGATGGATCAATCGTAGGAAGGTCGAATGAATGTGAATCGGGAGCAAAACCCGAAATTATGAAGATGCTCGAAGGATTGACAAAATGAATAGAATCTAGGGAGAAGAAGATCGAGGCAAATGACAAGAAGGTGGAACCCTACAACTCCAGGGTAGATCAAATCCCTGGGGCACCCCGGTGTTAAAAGTCCTAGATTCCAAGAAGTTCGTGCAAAAACCTTTTCCACCGAGCGCGGCTCCGAAATCGATCCCCAAAAAATTACGTATGCCCGAAATCCCCAAATATAACGGAACGACCGACCCAAACGAGCATGTAACTGCGTATACATGTGCTATCAAAGGGAATGACCTGGAGGATGATGAGATCGAATCTGTTCTGTTGAAAACTTTAGGGAGACCCATGTCAAAGGGAGCCATGACACGGTATCACAACTTACCTCCTAATTCTATTGACTCATTTGCTATGTTTGCAGATTCTTTTGTGAAGGCACACGCAGGTGCTATCAAGGTCAAAACGCGAAAATCGGACCTTTGCAAAGTCAGGCAGAAGGATAACGAGATGCTCGGAGAGTTCATGTCCCGGTTCCAAATGGAACGGATGGATCTGCCACCAGTCACTGATGATTGGGCTGTTCAAGCTTTCACTCGGGGACTCAATGTTCGAAGCTCAGCAGCTTTGCAGCAACTGAAGCAGAACTTAATAGAGTACCTGGCCGTCACATGGGCTAACATACATAACCGGTACCAGTCGAAAATCAGAGTCGAAGACGATCAGCTCCGAGCCCCTTCGGGATCCATTTAGGCCGTTAGAGCTTATGACAAAATCAGAAGGGATATTTATCGTGAACCAAGATCGAATAGAGATGGATATCAGCCATATCACGGGTACAGATTGCATATCCAGGCAAAACTCCTTAAGACATGAAAGGAGAAGTGACCGAGGTTAGAACAGCTGGGGGCTCGTGACCAAAAGCAGCTTCGAAAGGCTCATCGGGCATAAAGCAGCACCGCAGTTATCGGAGTACAACTTTAATGTCAATGCTGCCACCATTGTATCGGCTATCAATCGCATCAAAGATACTAAATGGCCTCGACAATTGCAATCCGATCCGGCCCAAAAGGATCCTAATCAAATATGAAAATATCACGGCTCTCACGGGTCATAAAACAGAAGATTATCGGCAACTGAGAGAAGAAGTAGCTCGACTACTCAGTAACGGACATCTTCGAGAATTCTTGAGCGACCGAGCCAAAAATCACTTCGGAAATAGGAACCCTGACAAACAGACAGGCCAGCAAGAACCTCAACATGTGATCAACATGATTATCGGTAGAGTCGATACCCCTCAAGGGCCAATGTTGAAACATATCAAAATATCCATTACTAGGAAAAAGCGCACTCGGGATTACACGCCAGAGGGAACTTTATCTTTTAACGACGAGGATGCAGAAGGAATTGTACAACCCCACAATGACGCGCTGGTAATATCTGTACTCATACATAAAGTTAGTGTAAAATGTGTGTTAATCGATCCAGGTAGCTCGGCCAATATAATTCGATCATGGGTCTGTGGAGCAGCTAGGCCTGTTAGACCGGATCGTTCCTACAGTCCGAGTACTGAACGAGTTCAATATGACATGTGAGACCACCAAGGGTGAGATAACATTGCAAATAAATACTGCTGGAACCATTCAAGAAATAAAGTTCTGTGTGATCGGAGGGGCATGAGATACAATGCTCTGTTCGGGAGGCCATGGATCTATGACATGAGGGCGGTGCCTTCGACACTGCACCTGCCGTTGAAATTTACGATGCCCGACGGAGTTAAAACAGTTTATGAGGAGCAACCAGCCACGAAAGAAATGTTCGCGGTGGAACAGGTGACGCCAACACCAACGGTTTCAAACCAAGAAATCCAAAGCAGGACAAAATAGCAATCACAGATACCATCTTCGGCAAATGTGGACAAACAAGTATATATCGAGGACTATGATTATGGGATTCCTAGATCTTTTATCACCCCTGATAATTCAGATGCCACTAAATCAACTGTCGAGGAACTGGAACAAGTTACGCTACGAGAAGACTTGCCCGAACGAAAGGTGTACCTGGGCTCGGGGTTAAGCTCCAAGCTTAGGACAAAACTTATTCGATTTCTTACAACTAACGAAAACTGGTCCGCTTGGTCCCACCTTGATATAACAGGTATCCCATCAGAGATAACCACTCACAAGCTGAGCCCGGATCCGAAGTTCCATCCGGTCAAACAACAAAGGAGGCCTCAGTCCGAATTAAAACATGCATTCATCAAGGATGAGGTAACTAAACTTCTAAAGATAGGGTCTATTTGGGAGGTTAAATACCCGGATTGGTTGGCTAACGTAGTGGTAGTCCCTAAGAAAGGGAATAAATTAAGAATGTGTGTAGATTATAAAGACTTGAATAAAGCATGTCCAACAGACTCTTTCCCTTACCCAACATCGGCCGCATGATCGATGCTACAGCCAGCTGCGAGACCCTTAGTTTACTCGACGCATACTCCGGCTACAACCAAATAAGGATGAACCTAGGTGATCAGGAAAAAACTTCCTTCATCATTAAATATGGCACATACTGTTACAATGTAATGCCATTTGGGCTAAAAATGCTGGCGACACATACCAACGCCTAGTAAACCGAATGTTCGAGAAAAATCTAGGGAAGACAATTGAGGTTTATATTGACGACATGTTAGATAAGTCCCTGCGAGCAGAGGACCATTTAAGCCATTTGCAGGAAACATTCAGTGTACTGAAGCAGTAAAACATGAAGCTGAACCCGAAAAAGTGTGCGTTTGGAGTGGGTTCGGGAAAATTCCTCGGATTCATGGTCTCGATTCGGGAAATCGAGATCAACCCTGAAAAGATCAAGGCTATCAAGGATATCATGGTCGTAGACTATGTGAAAGTCGTGCAAAAGTTGACCGGATGGCTAGCCGCTCTAGGGCGATTTATTTCAAGGTCGTCCGATAGAAGCTACCAGTTCTTCGCTTTATTGAAAAAGAAGAACCACTTTTCATGGGCTCCGGAATGCCAGCAGGATTTGGAAGAACTCAAAAGGTATTTATCGAGCCCGCCGTGGCTTCATACACCAAAGGCGGACGAACAACTATACCTTTACCTGGCAATCTCAGAGATAGCAGTAAGCAGAGTCATAGTCCGGGAAGAACAAGGCACACAATTTCCAATTCATTATATCAGCAGAACCTTAGGCGAAGCCGAGACTAGGTACCCTCACTTATAAAAACTGGCACTCGCTTTGTTAAGCGCTTCTAGTAAATTGAAACCGTACTTCCAATGTCATCCCATATGCGTCGTAACAACTTACCCATTAATAAATGTGATGCATAAGCCAAAGCTCTCGGGCCGATTGGGCAAATGGGCCATAGAAATAAGTGGGTACGACATTGAATATCGACCTCGAACCGCCATTAAATCCTAGGTGTTGGATGACTTTGTGGCCGATTTCACACTAACCCTAATACTCGAGGTCGAAAGAGAATTGTTAGTTGACTCAGGTACTTCTTTGGGAATATGGATCCTTTTCATAGACGGTGCCTCGAACGCAAGGGGATCCAAACATGGCACCGTATTGAAGCCACCAAAAGGTAATATAATTAGACAATCTATTAAGAATGTGAAACTGACTAACAACGAGGCAGAATATGAAGCCATGATTGCAGGCCTAGAACTAGCTAGGAGCTTGGGAGCGGAAATGATCGAAGCCAAGTGCGACTCCTTTCTTATGGTAAATCAAGTCAATGGAACATTCGAGGTCAGAGAGGAACATATGTAGAGATACTTAGAAAAACTGCAAGTGAAGTTGCATCGGTTCAAGGAATGGACCTTACAACATAAACTTCGGGATCAAAACAGCGAGGCCCCCGCCAGCTTGGGGTCGTCGATTGAAGACGACGAATTCGACTCAGGAAAAGTCGTACAGCTTATAAGGTCAGTAGTGGAAGAAGGCTATGTTGAGATCCACTCGACGAGCCTAACTTGGGATTAGAGGAACAAATACGTATAATATCTCAGCTCCGTTAAACAGCCCTCGGATCCAATAGAGTCGAGGGCCCTACGTACAGAGGCGGCTCGATTCAGCTTGTCCGAAGACGGAACCTTTTTCAGAAGAACATTTGACGGCTCACTCGTGATATGTATGGGACAGGGTGATACTGAGTACATTTTAAGGGAAATCCAGAAAGGTAACTGCGGGAAACATTCAGGCGCCGAGTCATTAATTCGGAAAATAATTAGAGCCGGTTATTAGTGGGTTGATATGGAAAAATACGCAAAGGAATTTTTCCGAAAGTGTGACAAATGCCAAAGGTACGCAGTGATGATCCATCAACCCGGGGAGATGCTCCACTCAGTCCTATCACCATGGCCGTTCATGAAGTGGGGGATGGACGTCGTTGGCCCCCTTCCGTGCGCGCCAGGTAAAGCTCAATTTATACTAATTATGACTGACTATTTTTCTAAATGGGTGGAAGCTCAGGCGTACGAGAAGGTTAGGGAAAATGAAGTCATCGATTTCATTTGGGATCATATCATATGCCGATTTGGAATGCCAGCCGAGATCGTATACGACAACGGGAAGCAATTCATCGGTAGCGATGTGACAAAATACCTCGAAGATCACAAGATCTAAAGGATACTATCGACACCCTACCACCCCAATGGGAATGAACAAGTTGAATCTACCAACAAAACCATACTCTGAAACCTCAAAAAGAGGTTAACCGATGCCAAAGGGAGATGGAAGGAAATATTACCCAAAGTCCTAGTGGAATATCGTACGACCGCGAAATCCAGCACCGGAGCCACCCCGTTCTCTCTAGTTTATGGCGCCGAAGCTTTGATACCGGTCAAGGTCGGGGAACCAAGTATCAGGTTCCGGTATGCAACAGAGGAATCGAACCACAAAGCCATGAATACGAAATTAGAGCTGTTAGATGAGAGACGTGAAGCTGCCCTAGTTCGATTAGCTGCTCAAAAGCAAAGGATGGAGAGGTATTATAACAGAAGGATCGACCTTCGATACTTCAACGTTGGAGACATAGTACTAAGAAAGGTCACGCAGAACAAATAGAGTCCAAATGAGGGAAAGCTGGGACCAAATTGGGAGGGACCTTATTGTATCATTAAATCACCGAAAAAGGATCCTACAAGCTCGGAACAGTAGATGGTAGACAACTACCAAACAACTGGAATATAAGTCACTTGAAGCGGTATCACTGCTAAGGTACGACCCTGTTCTTTATTTTTATTTACATTACAAACTAACATTTGCAAGTATCGAACAAGGGGCCGTACGAGATATTAGGTCTGAAAGCACGCATTGCACTCTTTTCCCTTGAACAGGTTTTGTTCCAAAATGGATTTTATGGCATGGTTTTTAATGAGGCAACAAGTAAATCATGCTAACTTAGATTCGAAGGCCCATAGCAAATCAGTGACAACAACATTCGAGGCCTATCTTCAATCGACCCCGAATACAAGGGGGCCACTTTAGCTTGGAAAGATATTTTAGGATTGAAGGTTCGAAGATCAATAAGATTCAATGTAAGGGCCAAACGGTCAAATGAACCTTGCTCAAATAGATTGATCGAACCCTAACACAAGTTGTACACATGCATTACTATTATGTACAAGAATAAAGAGAAGTCTCTTATATCTAAACGTCCTGCTTCCAATCAAAACCATCCCAAGGGCCACCTTAACTTGAGTTTGAATAATCACTCTCTCACTCGGGGACTACCATCCGAAAAACAAATTTATTCGAGGGGATATAAGACCTATTAGGCAACCCCTAAACTTTAAAGGCTAAGGCCGTTTTGAGCTAACAGAACTAGAGGGAACGTAAGACCTATTAGGCAAGCCCCGAACTAAAAGGCCAAGGCCATACTGGGTTAACGAAACCCGCGGGTACAAAGTTTATTTGGCTACGCCTGAATAAAAAGGCCAAGGCCATACCGGGTTAACGAAGCCCGAAGGTACAAAGCTTATTTGGCTACGCCGAATTAAAAGGCTAAGGCCACTCCGACTTAATAGTACTCGAGGGCTAAGGCATCTCGATCTTTGCAAATCCAAATAAAAAAAGCAAAGAGAAAATTCGAAAGTTGTGAAAAGAAAGATTTATATATATATATATATATCCCTTTTACAGAAATCGAGCAATCTCGATACACAATATTATACACGGAAAGAGACAAAACTCGATCAGGAGTGACTTGGTCTCGACTGGATCTCGCCTCCACATCAGGAATTACTAGGTCTTCTCATTCTTCAGACCCGACTGAATTCTCGGAATCATCCTGCTCTGGAAAGGCTAGTTTTCTGGCCTCGGCTTCAGTTATCTTGGCATCTTCGATCTCCGCTGATAAATCAAAGCCTCGAGCATGAATTTCTTCAAGGGCATGCCTACGAGATTGCCACCTCATATGGTCAACCATATTCCTTGACTGGTCTTGAGCAGCTTCAGCATTGGCCTTATATTGAGCCACCATTTTGCAACCGCATAACCGATCTACAGATCGCAGACCTGGCCACAGATTGATCCAGGCCAGCCCATATTTTGGCATCACTCTCGCAGTCCATTTAGCAGGCCGATATCTGTTATGCGGTCAATTTTGTGACCGCAGAGTTGAGTTCAGAGGATCCATTTTCTATTTAATAACCCGACCCCATTTTGATTTATAGCCTTTAGGGCTCATTTTGAAGCAAATATCTAATGTTTTGAGAGAAGTGAGAGTATCCTAGAGAGAGGGAGAAGACCTAGCCATTATAATTATCAATCCTTGTCCCAATATTAAAGATTTAGTAGAATCACTCATTAAACCATCATCTATCCGGTTAATTCCTTCTCCTAAGCTTTCATGCAAGAGATTATAGTTTTAAGTATGTTGTGGGATTGGAGATAGGCCATGCATGCCAATATGAGGTGGTATGTGGGGTTGTTGAACTATATCTGGTAGTTTCTTGTTGAAATTTGTTAGGGGAGGAAGAGATTTTGTAGAGCTTTGAAGTCAATTTTGCATAATAGACATTTGAAAAAATTCCTAAGAGAATCACACCATGATAATCCTTCTATTATTATTCGATTTTTGCTATCTTCCAACAAGATGGTTATTGCTTGAGGTGTTGGGACGTTGTATTTAATGAGGGAAAGCTCGAGAAAGGCATGTTGGCTAAACTTCTCTCTTAGAATCGAATTCCATGATTTTACCGTAAGTTTCATGTATGGTTGGCCCAAGTTCCTAATTCCCATGTTCCGAGTTATCCCTTACAAATTTGACTATTTCGACTAAGCTTTTTCTGAAAGATATATATACTATAAATGTGTGTCGAATGCTCCTATCATATTGTGTTCTCCATCGGGAATGTATTCAAACGTGACCAATGCATCAAAATATTATGATTTCAATCATGTTTTCATTGAAAGTTATTATGCCAAGTTGTTGAAGAAAACTCAAGGTACTTAAGAATCTTATTGTTCATATACATATCAAACCTCGATTTCCAAATTCCCTTATTGCTGATAAACTATGACTATGTTGAAAGTGAAAGAAGTAAGAGTGAGATATAGAACGTGGCCATGGTTGTTATAACTAGTGCATTTGATTTGAATTCGTGTTTCAATATTAAATCATTATGCTCTCATTTATAAATAATTCTAATGTAATTTGAGTTCTTACATACTCATAAGTTAAAATTGTGTATTGCCCTTTTGGGAAAAAGTATTTCAAGAATAAGTGGTGTATCACTCGTATATGATTTTGACTCGTGCTTCAATTGATAGTCATTTTGCACCATTCCTTAGAAAGAGATCTATTGTGTTTAAAGTCTTCATTACTAATGAACTTGAAGTTATGATTTCCTGGAATATTTTATATATTTATGTTTATGATGATGCTCCTTGGAAGTAAGGAAATGAAAGTGTAGGATATGAAGCACGGCGAACGTGCCATGAATGAAGAATCATACGTATGGCCAAGAGAGCCAAAGAAATAATGATGTTGTGAATGGTTGAAAGTACAAATGAAGCTATATATGGTGTGAACGGTTATGAGGTGTATGTATTTGTACTTTTGTACCCATGTCAGCAAAACAAAAATTTTCTTGGAAGTATCATTAGCAAACCGATGAAGGATGGGTCGAAACGGCCCACACCCGAAACTACACATGCCGATGTAGGAGTGGATTTTGATTATTCCCCTTATTCGGGATGAAATTAAAATATTGATCTGATGATATTATTCTCCTTAATTGGGATGACATTGATGATAGCTATGAATTGGAAGTGATGAAGTCGACCCACACAGCATATGTGGGAAGGCGGCCTAGCCGATTGGGTGGAGATCGAACGCCATGTCGCGCGCATGGTGGTTCCTACTATTGGTAACACATTTCTTTTCATATCACCTATCAATCCACATTGTTCATGGAGAGATAGCCAAGTCGATCAGGCGTGATCAGACTCCATGCTAAAAATACGTTGGTATGTCGGTGCTAATGATTTCCCAACCAAAAATCTTATTATTTTTGGATATTATTGATTGTTACTTGCTGCTTCTATGGTTTTTCCCTTCATATATTGGAATTATATTTTGAAAGAGGACATTTAGCTTCACACACAGTACTATTCCACATGTGCTAACATCTCTTTTGCGGGGGCCGCTGCATCTTCAGTGGATTCAGGTGGTTCATCAGTGGGCAACTTTGATCCTCATTAGAAGTTACTCTCTACCCAGTAGGTTCTAGTGAGCCTTACTCTCTATCTACTCAGTGGGTGGTGTACCATGATGGGTAATGAACTAGAAGTGTTTGTAATTGGCAAACATGTTTTCCCTCGTAATTATGAAGTTGTAATATTTTGGAAATTGTAAAATGAATATCCTTTGAGTAATGGAAGGGAGTGTTGAGCACTTGACTCTTCTCATATATATTTGTTGCGGCTAATTCCTAAATTGTCCATGGTTCATGGGTAACGTTGGATAGAAGGTCTCAACTAGACTTGGTTGATTGGGATGTCTTTGTCGAGCGCCGGTTCTGCTCCCCAAGGTCGGGGCGTGACAAGCTTGGTATCAGAGCCTAAGATTTTAAAGTCTCCTCGGAATATCTCGTAGCCGTGTCTAGTAGAGTCCTTCTTATCGGTGTGTTGTCGGCCATATCTATGATTAGGAGGCTACTTGGACATTTAGGAATGTCACCCTTCTTTGGTACTCTAGATCGTGCGATAGAGCTCAAGATAGGAAACTAATTTCCTCGTCATGTCTCCTTTTCAAAATAAGTAATCCACGAGTTCGAAGCAGTAAGGAGGGAATGGACCCGCCATTGAATCTGGGGGAGATTGCACGATAGTTCGTTGGGAGATTTGTCGATCTGTGGAGGGATTAGAAGAACTAGTTGCTAGGGGAAGTGTCTTTGTTCCTATCAATGTCACCGCACCACCGGATCATGTTTTGAGAGCACCTAAGAAACGAAAGAGGGTTATTGGTACCAATAATCCAGATTGTTTGTTTTGTAAGAAGAGCAACTTGGGGACATGATGGATGACTCTTGAAATATGTTATGGTTGTGGAAAGAGGGGGCTCAAGAAGAACAAATGCCCTAGTTTGGGTACACCCATCCCGGTCTACTCGTTATGTGGGAGAGAACATTTAGCGTCGTGTTGTGAGTATGCTCAGACGTGTGTTAGGGGTGGTAGGCTTGGGAAATTCCAAAGGCCCACACAACAAGCCGGTATAGAGATTGTTAATCCCTCCATGGGGGCCTGGAGGAAGGATAGGGGAATAGTTATGATGTACGTAAAAGGGGTAAAGGTCAGGTCAGTTGGGCGAGTCAGTTCAGCGGACCTCATCCTTATTGCCAGAAGTGTAGGAGATGTCATTTCGGGGGTATTACACTATGGTACCAATGTATGTTATGGATGTGAAGTCAAGGGGCATCATTTAAGGTACTGCCATGTCGACCTAAAGCCACTAAGTAAGTCGCTCCTTAGTGCATCATTATGAACACCGCATTATTTTCCTTGTTATATATGTACACATGCATTGAAGAGCCTGCATATGAATGGTCTTAACAAGAAGCTGGATCGCAAATATTGCATGTACCTACTCTTTGAACGAGATACATTATTCATGAAGCCTCTTTATCACAATTCTCTTACTTACAATCTCTTAGGGAATTGAGTTCTATTATTATTTCCTTGAATCGAGCTATAGCCCTAGGTTAATACTTCCCACTTACTTCCCTATATTCTCAACAAGGGACTATACCTGATGGAATTCTTATATAACCTTGTGATTCAAATGGATAACATCTTCTCCCTTGTGCCTGTGCACGCACCATCATGACATTTACCTACATGGCATCGAATATAATATAAAGCAGCCTAGCGTGAGATCTTTCTTGAGGCGCTCTCTCTCTCCTATGTATGTGGCTCATATGGTTTGAACAGTCACTTTACTCCCTTTGTGAACATTATCATAAACCCTTTTCATTGTCTAGTAACATAAGAGCATATCTCATCACCTATCATATGTGTGCATGTCAATTAAAATTGTCACTTGTCTGCATAAAGTCTTTCTGAAATTTGAGATCCTTACAAATTCGTCATAGGATTTATTTGCCCATCTTAGTATTACTTTCATGTCTACTTGGACCATTCCGCAGTATGTAACACACCTTGTTCCTAGTATTGTAGTTGCCCATGATGTGGCCTGGTATTGCAGTTTGGGAGTCATTATGGCAAAAACATGTCCAGCTCACAACAAGTGTCCACTCTCTCTTTACACCTCTACAACATGTTCCGATTGTGATCCCTAGTTAGTGAACTTATTGTGCTAGTCTCTCCACACTTATTGGGATAACCATGAGAGAGCATGTCCTTCCACGAGTCGATTTAGCACTACCTCTTTCATAGGACCATTAATAGGCTCTCCGTCAAGACCGAATACACTTCTGGGGTATCATAGCATCATGTTTGTTTCTCATGTTCTTCTTTTCCATCCTTCATTAGCATTTGGGTACTTTCCAAGTCACAAAACCCGTGGCGAGCTCATTATGAACATTTGAAAACCTTCCATGATCACTCTATAATGCCTCCATGGGTTACGTTATCTTTAATATTCCAGAATCATTTATTATGCCATTATCAGGTGCGGAGAGTTTACTATCCTTAAGATCCCACAACCTTGGGCGGATAGGATTTTATCATTTGCCTTTCTCCCCGGAGCATCATATTAACCATTAGAACCTCTCCAACTCATGCATGATTTCATCTCAATATTAGGATGTCCTAGATACATGGTTTCCCTCGGGTATGGTTGAAGTTAAGTAGCTTTACCGCGACCTTCCCCTCCCCAGTTCAGGTGGATGTTTCAGATTTTGGCAGATATCATGAGCTTATTTTTTTGAAAGACAAGTTTATCGCACCTCTAGTCCTCTCATATAGGATCAACTATCGGAAAGGGTTAAGCTGCCAGAATAATAACCTCACTAGTGTTCAACCTCTTTTTCAACCTGGTAGGCTTAGGGCATAGCTTCCTTGTGTCAAATACTGTTAAGATCGTAACATAACTTCATGTATTTTTGAAACCTCTATCACATCCGTGGTGAAAGAATCTTCTCCTTTCAAGTTAATTGATTTTCCCTACACTCTAGGGGACTGGTGTTACGTACTTGGCTATTTCTCCTTAAGGCTTACTTTTTGCCGAGCAAGGCACATATGGAATAAAACAATTGCCACAATCCCTTTCATAACTCATCATAACTGATGCTAACATCTTTATCCTCCCGATCATGCCTCCCAAATATCTCATGTCTAAAAGACTCACTCTTTTTACATCTTAAGATCATGTACACGGTCCCACATTGTCAATGTCTACTAGGAAACTCTAGGTCTCATTTGTTGAACCAATGATGTCATTACACTGAATAACCATGTCAGCGGTATTGGTAGTAACCCCCATATCTCTTTGGATATAATTTCCTGAAATGCCGCTACTCAACACATTGATGAATTATTGTACAATTCCAGCTCAATCTCGAACCTCGTTTGTCCTATTTGTTGTAGATCTATAGAGGGTTGTAGGTTCAAACATGTCAAAAAAGAAGCATCATTCCATGATCAAACATATTGGGTAGGAAACTCTATGGTCATATTCATTCTAGCACATCATAGAATGATATTTGAAGGTCACCAAGAGATTAATTCGGGTGTTCGACGTAGAGATTTGGAGTTGAAGAAAGTGAATGGGTTATTCTCAAGATTCTCTCCATGAAGATATTGTGTGAATTGTTAATAAAGGTGAAGAAGGTTTAGTTCACATTGGGCCTTATGGAATCTTGAAGGAAATAGGTCAAACTATGAGAATAATGTTTCCCCATCATTGTTCTCCATGCTCCCGGTTCTTCATATGTCTATGTCAAAGAAGCTAGTTGAAAATCATTTGTCTATCGTTCCAGTGGAGGCTATTGAAGGTGATGTTAATGGATAATTGGCTTAAAAGAGTTACCTGATTGTTATCCTTATTAGATAAGAGCGGAAGTTGAGAATTCTTGCATCGAATGCTATGGTGAAGTCCGTGAGTCGAGGAAGTCACCTCGAAGGCCGAGGGTATTGTGGAAAGAAAATATTCTCACTTGTTTGTATAGCCAAATGTTTGTCGTTTGAAAGGTACTTCCTATGTGTTATGATTTTAATATGTACAGTTCATATTAAGATATCACTTTTAGTAATGTAATGCCTGTAATATGGGAATGGTGTTATCGATATCTATTGTGAAAATTTATTGAGTTGTGGATGTATTTATAGGAGTGGTTTTGGTGATTCTCTGGCAGGTGGATAGACCCAATTACAGTGGAGACTCTACTGAAATTTCTGAAAAATTTGGGAGTTCGTCAAAATTTGGGGGGCTTGAGATGTGTTAAAGAAGAGATGTGATATGCTAGGTGTTTGGGACGGACTCCACTTCTCATTCGAGGAAGAATGATCCTAAGCGAGGGAGGATGTAAGGCCTCGTAAAAGTTCACCAAGAATTTAAGTTTTTATGGTGCCAAGGTAAGCTAATATGCCACAAACCCGATTTTTGGATTGTGCAATGCATCGTAAAATTAGTAGAAGAATTTGTAGAAAACGACAATTCTGTGGTCCATTATGCGATCGCATCTCTATTTCCCGGTCCGCACTTTTGTCGCAGATTTGGCATGAAGAATTTTGTTGGTTGATTCTGCGGTCCATTTCGCGGTGGCATAACTGGTCTGCGGACCGTAGACCTGGCCGTAGACTTGTCCAGGACAGCCCAACTTTTGACATCGCTCTCGCGGTCCATTTTGCGGGCCACATATCTATTCTGCGATCCATTCTGCGACCACAAAGTGGAGTTTGGAGGGTCCATTTTCTATTTATAGAACCTGACCCCATCTTGATTTATAGCCTTTGGGGCTCATTTTGAAGCAAATATCTGATGTTTTAGATAGAAGTGAGAGTATCTTAGAGAGAGAGGGAGAAGACCTAGCCATTTTAATCATCAATCCTTGTCAAGATTCAAGAGAATCACTCATGAAACCATGATCTATCCGAATAAGTCCTTTTCCTAAGCTTTCATGCAAGAGGTTATGGTTTTTAGTATGTTGTGGGGTTGGGGATATGCCATGCATGTGCCAATCGGAGGTAGTATGTGGGACTGTAGAACTATATCAGGTAGTTTCCTGTTGATATTTGTTAGGGGAGGAAGAGATTACCATTGTAGAGCTTTGTAGTAAATTCTGCATACTAGGTGTTTCACAAAATTCCTAAGAGAGTCACACCATGAGAATCCTTCTAATTATTATTCAATTTTCGCTATCTTCCAATAGATTAATATTGCTAGAGGTTTTGGGACATTGTGGTAAATTAGGAAAAGCTCAAGCAAGGTGTGTTGGCTAAACTTCTTTCTTAGAGTCGAATTACATGATGTTCCTGTAAGTTTCAAGTATGGTTGGCCCAAGTTCCTAATTCCCATGTCCCGAGTTATCCCTTACAAATTTGACTATTCCGAATAAGCTTATGTTCAAAGATATATATACTAGAAAAGTGCGCTGAATGCTCCTATCCTAATGTGTTCTCCTTCCGGAATGTATTCAAACGTGACCAAAGCATAAAAATATTATGATTTCAATCATGTTTTCGTTCCAAGTTATTATGCCAGGTTGTGGAAGAAACTCAAGGTACTTAAGACTCTTATTATTCATATAAATATCAAATCTTGATTTCCAAATGCCCTAATTGTTGATAAACTATGACTATTTTGAAAGTGAAAGACGTGAGAGTGAGATATAGAACGTGACCTTGGTTGTTAAAACTAGTGCATTTGATTTGAATTCGTGTTTCAATCGTAAATTATCATGTTCTCCCTTATAAATAATTCCAATTTGTTTTGAGTTCTTAAATACTCATGATTTGAAATTGTGCATTGCCCTTTTGGGAAAAAAGTATTTCAAGAGTAAGTGGTGTATCACTCCTATATGATTTTAACTCGTGCTTCAATTGCTAGTCAGTTTGCTCCATTCTTTGGAATGAAATCTATTCTGTTTAAAGTCTTCATTACTAATGAACTCTAGGTTATGAATTTCTTGAATAATCTATATGTTTATGTTTATGATGATGCTCCCTGGAAGTAAAGAAATAGATGTGTGGGATACGAAACACAGCCAACGTACCACAAATGAAGAATCATATGTATGGCCAAGAAAGCCAAGGAAATAATGATGTGGTGAATGGTTGAAAGTACTAAGGAAGCTATATATAGTGTGAAAGTTTATGAGGTGTATGTTTTCCCTTATGTGCATATCAAAAATGTTTTTCGGAGTATCATTAGCGAACCGAGGAAGGGTGGGTCGAAACGGCCCACACCCGGAACTACACGTGCTGGTGTTAGGAGTGAATTGTGATTATTCTCCTTATTTGGGACGAGATTGAAATATTGATATGATGAGATTATTCCCCTTCATCAGGATGATATTTGATGATAGCTGTGAATTGGAAGTGATGAAGTCGACCCACACGGCATATGTGGGAAGGCGCCTAGCCGATCGGGTGGAGATCGGGCGCTATGTCGCGTGCATGGTGGTTCCTACTCTTGGTAACACCTTTCTTTTCTTATCACCTGTCAATCCACATTATTCATGGAGAGATGGCCTAGCAGATCGGGCGTGATCAGACTCCGTGCTAAAAACACGATGGTATATCGGTGCTAATGATCTCCCAACCAAAAATAATATTTTTTTCGTATTTTGAAAATTGTTATGTTTTAACTTGGCATTTTGATATCATTGATTGTTACTTGATGCTTCCATGTTTCCTTCATATATTGTCATTCTATTTTGAAAGAGGACATTTAGCTTCACATACTAGTACTATTCCACTCGTACTAACGTCCCTTTAGCCGGGAGCGCTGCATCTTCAATGGATGCAGGTGGTTCGTCAGTTGGCAGCTTTGATTCTCGTTAGCAGTTACTCTCTACTCAGCAAGTTTTGGTGAGCCCTAATCTGTTCTGGACCTGATACAGTTGAGGTTGTACTTTATGTTTTGAGTTATAGCTGGGGCCTTGTCGCCGGCACATTCATACTACTCTTCTGTTGTAACTAGAGGCTCCTTAGATATGTTGTGGTTGGTGTATGATGTTAGGTAATGAACTAGAAATTTTGGTATTTGGCAAACATGTTTTCCCTCGTAATTATGAACTTGTAATATTTTGGAAATTGTAAAAAGAATATCCTTTGAGTAATGGAAAAGAGTGTGGAGCACTTGACTCTTCTCATGTATACTTGTTGTGACTAATTCCTAAATTTTTCATGGGTAAGGTTGGATAGAAGGTCTCAACTAGGCTTGCTTGACTGGGATGTCTTGGTCTAGCGCTGGTCGCGCTCCCCAAGGTCGGGGCGTGATAAAGTTTTTCACGCCCCGACCTCAGGGAGCACGACCAGCGCTCAACTGAGATACCCCATCAAGCAAGCCTACTTGATGCCTTCTACCCGATCTTACCCAATAACAATATAAGAACCAATAACAAGAGATAAGAATGAGAAGAGTAAAATGTTCCACATTCTTTTTCTATTACTCAAAGGATATACATTTTACAATTTCCAAAGTATTACAAGTTCATAATTTCGAGGGAAAAACATGTTTTACAAATTCCAAACACTTCTAATTCATTACCCAACACCGAAAACCACCCACAGCCTGTCTACGGAGCCGCTAAGTGCAACAGAAGAGTAGTATGGAAGTGCCGGCGACAAGGCCCCGGCTATACCTCAAAACACAAGTACAACATCAAGTGATATCAGGCCCGAAACAGAGTAGCGCTCACCAAAACCCGCTGAGTAGAGAGAAACCGTTAACGAGGACCAACGCAGCACGCTGATGCATCACTTGCATCTCTTGAAGATGCAGCGGTCCTGGCAAAAGGGACATTAGTACATGTGGAATAGTACTATTATGTGAAGCTAAATAACCACTTTCAAATTAGAATGCCAATATAAGAGTGGGAAAACCGTGGAAGCAGCAAGCAACAATCAATGATATCCAGATGTCAAGTTAAAACATAACAATTTTCAAACTACGAAAGTAATATTATTTTTGGTTGGAAGATCATTAGCACCGATATACCACCGTGTTTTTTAGCTGGGAGTCCAATCACGCCTGATCGGTTAGGCCATCTCTCCACGAACAATGTTGATTGACATGGTGATACGAAATAAAAGGTGTTACCAGGAGTAGGAACCACCATGCGCGCGACATGGTATCCTATCTCCACCCGATCGGCTAGGTCGCCTTCCTACATACTCCGTGTGGGTCGACTTAATCACTACCAATTCACAGGTATCATCAATTACATCATAAAGAATGGGAATAATCTCATCAATTCTATATTGCAATCTCATCCCAAATAATAGGAATAATCACAATCCACTCCTACATCGACACGTGTGGTTTCGGGTGTGAGCCGTTACAACCCACCCTTCCTCGATTCGCTAATGATAATCCCAAAATAATTTTTTTATTTTGCACACAAAGTAAATAGAAATACAAATACATTCACCTCATAACCTTTCACGCCCTATATAGCTTCACTAGTACTTTCAACCACTCACAACATCATTATTTCATTTGCTCTCTTGGCCATTCATATGGTTCTTCATTCAAGGCACGATGGCCATAACTGATATTCCACCCCTTCAATTCTTTACTTTAAAGGATAATCATCATAAGCATCAACATATAAAATATTCCGGAATCATGACTTTAAGTTCATTAGTAATGAACGCTTTAAATGCAATAGGTTCCTTTCCATAGAATGGAACAAAAAGACTAGCAATTGAAGCACAAGTTAAAATCATATACGAGTGATACACCCAATTATTCTTAAAATGCTCTTTCAGAAAAGGGCAATACACCACTTCAACTCATGAGTATGTAAGAGCTCAAATCGCATTGGAAATGTTTATAAAGGAGAGCATGGTGAATTATGAATGAGACAAGAATTCAAATCAAATGCACTAGTTATAACAACCATGGCCACGTTCTATATTTCACTCTCGCTTCTTTCACTTTCAACATAGTCATAGTTTATCAAAAATAGGGGCATTTGGAAATCTAGTTTTGATATGTGTATGAACAATAAGAGTCTTAAGCATCATGAGTTCTCTTCCACAACTTAGCATAATAGCTTGCAATGACAACATGATTGAAATCATAATATTTCGACACATTGGTCACATTTGAATACATACCCGAAGGAGAACCCAATACGATAGGAGCATTCGTCACACATTTCTAGTATATATATCTTTCGACACAAGCTTATTTGGAATAGTCAAATTTGTAATAGATAACTGGGAACATGAGAATTAGAACTTGGGCCAACCATACTTGAAACTTACGGGAACATCATGGAATTAGATTCTAGTGAGAAGTTTAGCCGACATATCTCTCTTGAGTTTTCCTTAAGTCACAACAACATCCCAACACCTCTAGCAATATCAATCTATAGGAAGATAGCGAAAATCAGATAATAATTAGATGGATTCTCATAGTGTAACTCTCTTAGGAATTTTTTCAAACACCTATTATGCAAAATTGAATACAAAGCTATACAATGGTATTCTCTTCCTCCCCAACCAATTTCAGCAAGAAACTACCCCAATTAGCTCAACAACCCCACATACTACCTCCTATTGTCACATGCATGGCCTAACTCCAATGCCATAACCTACTTAAACTCATAACAATAGTATGAAGATTTTAGGACAAGGTCTTACTTGGGTAGATGATGGTCTAGTGAATGATTCCTTGAATCTTCAAGATTGGGGCAGATATTGATGATCAATGCACTTGGGGCTCCTTCCTCTCTCTCTAAAGTACTCCCGTCTCTCTAATATATGTGATTAACCCAGAAAAAATAACCCCAAAGTCATTCTATAAGAAATGGGGTCGGGTTATAAAAATAGAAAATGGACCCTCCGAACTCAACTCTACGATCGCAGAGTGGACCATATAACAGATATGCGCCCCGCAAAATGGACTGCAAAAATGATTCCAAAAACTGGACTGGCTTGGACCAGTCTGCGGCCAGGTCTCAGGTCAGTAGACCAATTATATGGCCGCAGAATGAACCGTAGAATCACCCTCCGAAATTAATCATGCCAAATATGCAAAGGAAGTGCGGACCGCGAAATGGATATGCGATCGCATAATGGATTGCATAACGACCTTCAAAATTCAACCATTTTTATGCTAAACTCTGTGACAGGTATGTGGCTCACAGAATAGATCTGCGATCGTGAATCCGGGGGTACTACCAGGCTAGCCGGTTGCAGCTGCTCAGGCCCAAGTGGGTTCCCTTATGAGTGACGGGAGCAGAAGAGGCTAGAGAGGATTGGGAGTATTACAACCCATATTTGTATACGTTAGATTACGCCATAAGTTAGTCTGCATATGTCCAAGAAGAGATTATCTTTGAGATAATAAAAATTTAGTCCTATTGGTCTTAAATGATACAAGGGTGTATAAGAGTGGTTAATAAGTATTAGAAGTAAACGAATCAAGGATGTTGTAACTCCTATTTTAGGGTAAATCTAGAGGTGATTAATATTACCAAGAGGCCATGTTTTAAGGTATTTGAATCATATAATATCCGTTTCATAAGTCTTGAAGTCTAACGAGTTATGGAACAAAAGTCGACAAAAGTTGTTGCAACTTACGTTCATAATTTTACTTAAAATTTAAGTCAAATGTTATTAAACCTTTCTCTCAATTACTTAGAATTGGAGGGTGATCTACCCAAAATATTGAATATCTATGAGTCTATTTTCCAACCATTAAATCGTTCTTCAATATGATCTCAGAGTTGAGAGATATTCGCGTTTTCGCGAGACTGCGACAATCAGCTCTCTATGGGGCCCAAATAGGCGGTTAAGACATATGGATATATATAGCACGCCTCAACCCCATTTTAATTCATTCTTTTTCAGTATATTCAGACCTTAAAACCCTAAGAACACTCTCCCAAGGTTCTCTCATAATCCAAAACCAAAACAAAGGGCAAACAACACAAATCAAGTGTCGGGAATCTCGTGGCTGTGATACCCCGTAAATTCACCTATGTGATTATGCCGTAATGTGGTAAGTGTGTATGGGCCTAAGAATAATAAGAATGGTTGAAATATATTGAAAAATGTTAAGAAAAAAAAAGGGCGGAAAAACAAAATGAACGAAAGGCGTTAAAAAAAAATAAAAAAAGAAGAGAAGAACAAATGAGCAAAAAGCGACGGCAGTGTGAGGAAAGCGAACCACGAAATGGAAAAGCGGTTCGCGAAATCCCCCTACCCATCGCGAACACGGACAGAACGTGGAGGAGCCATTTCGCGACAAGAAAGCGATTCGCTTTCCATTCGCTTTCTTGAAAAGCGAATCGCGAAATGGGCATGGGCATCGCGAACTGAAGCAGAAAGTTTAGGCGAGAAAAGCGATTCGCGAAACGAAAAAGCGAATCGCGAAATCAACCTCCCCGTCGCGAAGTGAAGCAGAACATAAGGTCACATTTCGCGACCAAAAAGCGGTCCGCGAAACCCAAAAGCGAACCGCGAAATGCCCCTTCTGCGTTGCGAAATCGACATTGTGCTGAAATTAAGTTTTTGACTCTTTGACCTATAAAAGGCACTCAAACTCATTCCCATTTCATTTTATAAGACCCCAAAACATCTGAACACTCTCAAGAACATCTCTCAAGGAACCCCCAAGCCCAAATCGATTCTTCTTCATCCAAACACAAGAAATTGAAGAAGGAAAGCGAAATGGAAGAAGTAAGAAGGAACCCTAGCTGAGGTATTCCTTTTGCAAAACCCAAATCAAAGGCGAAGCTTAAAAATTGAAGAATCAAAGGAAGAGAAATAGATTAATCAACATGCAAGGTAAGTTCTTACACCCATTCTCTTAGGATTCTTGGGAATCCATCACATGCATGTAGGAACCCATGAAAATGAGAAAGAAAGCTATGGGTCTAAATTAATCACCACCAATAGAATGGGTCATGAATGATTTTGAGTTGCATGTGTCATAAACATGTTTAATAAGGCTATGAAGGAAGAGATTGGGGGAAAGAATTACTTGAACTTCATAAATTATGAATAGTAGTATGAAGTATAGTAAGTAATGATTGGGTTGTTCCCAAAATTGTAGATTAAGGAATTCTACGCACTTCCATAAGCTTGGAAGCGGATGCTAGATAAACATTCCAGGTATGTAAGACTATAACGTTCTTTCTTTTGCACGATTCCTGTTCTATACAATGTCTCATAGAAGCCCCAAAAGTATACTCTATTCTTAGAAGCTAAGAGAGCTTATACTGATTCCCTCCTATGGGAGATCCCACATGTTGCTATTGTTCGGAATTGTGTTATTGATAAGTACGATTGATGCACGAATTAAATGCTATGTTGTGACAAAGAAGAGAGAGTAATAAAAGTGACAAGAGAGAACGTAAGGCACGAATGAATTGTCACGAATTGAATGTATGTAAGTATGATTATATATGATTGAGTTGCTATGAATTAAGTGCACATATATGGTTGTATATGATGTAATTGGAATGATTGCATGCAATGAAGAAGTGAACGAATGAGCCAACTTGTGATAGTTGTTTATGACCGAGCTGTTGTGGCCGGGTAGTTATGACCGAGCCGTTGTGGCCGGGTAGTTATGACCGAGCTTGATATAGCCGGGTATGAGCCCAAAGAGGCACACATGACTATGACCGAGCTTGATATGGCCGGGTAAGGTTATGACTATAGTTATGATATAATTATGAGCCCGAGGAGGCATATCTGCGTGATTGTATGTGATAACGATAATGGTAATGATGATTATGATTATGAGCCCGTGGAGGCATATCTATTGGTTGTGGTCCTATAAGGACGTATGCGCGATGATTGTACAAATGGAATGAATATATGATGAATGTATTTGAACGATATGCTTGAAAGTAAGAAACCTATTGTAAAGCCGGTGTAAACTAAAGAGCTGAATACTTAATGCATTGGATATAATGAACCCGTATGAAAGTAACAGACTTGTGATAATGAAACATGTCTTGAATCTCTGAAATGATGGAAATGAGTTCCATAATGAATATGCTAAGGTACGATGCCTCAGAGGTAAATTCCATTGTTAAGAGTATTGTGATTTATCATGTTGTTTATGTTACTGTTTCAGTTACATTCCTGTCTTACATACTCAGTACATATTCCGTACTGACGTCCTTTGTTTGTGGACGCTGCATATCGTGCTGCAGGTCCGAATAGATTGACAGACGAAGTTCCTCCACCACAGTAGGCTACCAGTTCAGCAGACATAGCAAGGTTCATCTTCCGGACCTGCTATACTTGGGTATGTTTTGATGTA